>NMRB01001933.1:39264-81310 GCA_002633025.1 Notospermus geniculatus | reverse complement strand
TATGAAGTCGTACATATTTCTTTCATCAAACATCAACACGGCACCTACCAGATAGCAGCCTCGCGTGCAGTATGCACATTAGGCCTTCTTCATTTTCAGGACTATCGACGACCAATGGCCGGTGACGTCATCAGGTACAGCC
Source organism: Notospermus geniculatus (assembly GCA_002633025.1). NCBI lineage: Eukaryota > Metazoa > Nemertea > Pilidiophora > Heteronemertea > Lineidae > Notospermus > Notospermus geniculatus. Next base: position 81,168 of record NMRB01001933.1, on the reverse strand, counting down.
ATATGGATGTAGTCTCGCGCAGGCAGACTCGTTCATTACCATTCGATTCCCAGATTCGAAACAGCGGCTGAATGACCGCGACTAATATTGATGGTCCGATGGTATATCTCATAAAATGCCTTCGAATGACGACACTTCCGCCCAGGGCTAATTAATTTATTCAGTGTGAGAGCCCACGGGCACAGCACGCGATCTGCTGTCAAAACTCCTAATGCCAACATCTATATTGGCAATCAATGCGTCTAATCAGGCATTTAGAATGAAAAATGAACTTACCTGGCGTCTCATTGTTTAATGTTGGTGTACTGCATCAACTCAAGCGACTGAATTCGTGAATGCAGACTCCTGTCCGAGTCTGTGAATTTCAATCAATGATGATGACGTCAGACACTGGCAAATGAGAAGGCTGGCAAAGAGGCGCGGAAATTCAAATACCCATCTTTTTTATTTTGTTCAATAGCGCCCCCTGGTGGACAAATCTGACATTAACTTCTCTTCTAAACGATGTAGAAAATATAAAACTATCTATCCCATCACTTTTTGTCTACATAATTATCATAGGGGCTGAGATATTGCAATATTTCATTTTACACAAAACGCCCCCTGGTGCGCCTAATATAGGTCAAATTGCGCTCATTTTTGGTTTCCGAAGAGAGTTCACCAAGGGCTACCTTCAGATGTAATTTGGAGTCTCTAGCTATTACGGTTACAAAACGTCGGGCATAGTTTGACAGATGGACTGCTGGACTGACACACTGACGCCACTGAATACTTATTTGACTAGCTCAGCTGTCAGCTGAGCTAAAAAGTACTCATCACGCCCACGGTTTGTGTCCATCATGTCTCTGTTTATATAGCTTGCTGCAGCCAAATACTGCACACCAATCGAGCCATTCTCATAATTTTAGGCCGCGCTAGCGCTCAAATAGATCTTATTGTTGTCAGTCAGTTATAGGCCTTGGCATTCAAGGGTCTGCTGATTTGCGCATGTAATATCTGGAAACACACCATAGTGAACGTGTGTTGCAAATAGTAAACAAACCCACGTGAAGAATAAAGTTTCAAACTTGCGAGCAGTTTTTCTCCCACTTTTATAAACATTTTTCAAACTTTGAAAATGGAAATGTGTTGTTCTCCAAATGGAGCTTGTCCGTATAACAGCCGATTCTGGGTTTTTGAAGTAAATGTCCGCGATATTCACGAAAAAGAGAAAATTATCAGGAGTAAAAGCTAAACTTTGTTAATTATAAGCATAATTAACATATTTCTTTTAAAATCTGCGGTTACACCGACATGCGCTAGGTATGGCTGCGTTTTTTCCAACAGAGTTTGCTTCGATGCGACATAGCATGTTGACGTAAAATTGCTCAAGGGAATTTTTTTCCGCCTTTCCAACAAAGTCATTTTTCTGGGCACTCCGGATATAGAATCCAGTTATTTAGGGTGAAAGTTCACTTAGATGCTTCATACGTAACGTACCGTATTAGAAATGTTTTTGTAATCATTGTTATCAATGAATTATCACAAGTTAAAGTTGGGCAGTTCAGCGCCACGCAATGGGTATAGATCGACCTTAAGTCCGAAGAAAAATTGCTTAGGTTTGGGGTACCACAGGGTTCGGTCCTGGGTCCTAAGCTTTACAGTATTTACACTCGCCCCATTGGAGACATTTTGACAAAGCACGGCCTACTGTACCATCTCTACGCCGATGATGCTCAGGACTATATCATAGCTAAACCAACCCCTGCAAACTTTATTTCAGCGATTTCTCAATTTCAGTTATGTCTAGAGGAGTTAAAAACCTTGGCTCACACAAAATGGACTGAAACAAAACGATGATAAAACTGAGTTTGCTATTTGCTGATGTTCGGGCCCTTTCCGCTTCGCTGATTTTATGCTGATTAGCCATGTGCTAGCCTAGGTGCGATAAGGCCTATACGGAAGCTGCCCACGCCCACGCCATGATTTTGTCTTCAACATCGTCACAATCACATGGCCAGACATGCCACATGGCCATGGTGGGGGCATGTCATGATGTAAAGTGATGTACCGGCGCCGCGGTATGATCATGGTGGGTGGCCAACCACCATGCACATGACGCAGCACATGAGCAGGCAGCCAGCACACCGACGACCACATAGGCCTAGGCCTACATGACCACCACCAGTGTCAGTGACCACACTGAGTCTGACTGTCTTGCTGTGCTGTGGCCTGCCTACAAAATTGTGCGGCCAAAAGCCATTCACGAACTGATAGGACACTAGGAAATTAACTTGGGTCGTTATTAAAGTCAGTACGAAGTGAAATTCGTCCTTTTATCAAATATTATATCAACACGGCACCTCATAACCTACCAGACACGTGAAGTATGCACATTAGCCGTTCTTCATTTTCATGAGTCTCGACAATCAATGGCCTGTGACGTCATCAGACAGCCATATGGATTTTTGACGACACTTCCGCCTACATCGGCCTAATTATTATTCAGTGTGAGAGAGCCCACGGCAAAGCACGCGATCCGCTGTCAAAACTCCTAATGCCAAGATCATTATTGCCAATCAATGCGTCTGATCAGGTATTTATAATGAAAAATGGACTCACCTTGCGTCTCAATGTTTAATTTTGTTGCACTGCATCAACTCAAGCGACTGAATTCGCGAATGCAGACTCATCTCGGAGCTGTGAATTCCAATGATGATGACGTCAGACACTGGCAAATGAGAAGGCTAGCACACAGGTCAATATAAAGGCGCGAAAATTCAAATACCCATGTTTTTTATTTTGTTCAATAGCGCCCCCTGGTGGACAAATGTGACATTAACTTCTGTTCTAAACGATGTAGAAAATATCAACTTATCTACCCCAGCAATTTTTGTCTAGACAATTCTCAAAGGGGCTGAGATATTGCAATATTTTGTTTTACGCAAAGCGCCCCCTGGATCGCTAAATATAGGTATTATCGCGCTCATTTTTTTTTTCTGAGGAGAGTTCACCAAGGGCTACCTTCAGATGTCATTTGGAGTGTCTAGCTATTACGGTTACAAAACGTCGGGCATAGTTGGACAGATGGACTGCTGGACTGCTGGACTGCTGGACTTTGCTGGACTACTGGACTACTGGACTGACACACTGACGCCACTGAATACCTATTTGACTAGCTCCGCTGACCTTTGGTCAGCTGAGCTAAAAAGGGACAAAGCTGCCACAACAATGTATACGCGCCTCTTTGAGCAGACTAATCGGGCCGTTAAAGGAAACAATACACATATCAACCTCTCCAATGTGAGCAGGACTACGCACCATGACGACATCATCAACGTGTGTTCCGTCAGAAAGACATGGGTTTTACACAGAAAATTGGATTGCAGCCGTATCTCGATTCCGTATCCAAAGTGAAGAACAAAGTCAAGACAGCCTACGTAAAGGACGGACAGATCAGTCAGAGAGAGAGTATTCAGGAAGATACGCGTGGAGATGCTACCCACTTTTCTACTGGATACCACCAACATCGTCATGAAATTAAAAACTGTACCAAATACAATTATTACAGGGCCAATGTATGCCACAATAAACCATGCGACACCGGCTTCCCAAATGTCAAGTTCCAGCAATCGTCTTAAAGAATAGTGAAAATAGCCCGCAGTCGTATTCGCAGATACAAGATTGGCCATAATTTTCAAACGATGAAGGGGTTAGAGGACAATCAATGGTACACAATGTGTTCCACACAAAACACAGTCAAACTGTCTTTACGAATAGGACCCCTGTTCGATTTTGCGAAGTGATGAACAGGACCCATGTTCGATTTTGCGAAGTGTTGAACAGTAGAAAGTGTCCGCAGTTCATCGACCTTTCGATAGGACCTCCAGGTAGACATAAGAAGTCAAAATATTGATATGATGGACTGCTCGGAATAAAAAGCGCGGCACAAAATACCATGATCATGATGATTGAATCTAGTGTGGAATCAATACTATTGAGTGATGAAGAATCAACAAAAAATACACGCCAAAGCCGTCCGTTGTTGCTAAATAAACCCGGGGAAAATTACTCTTATGATCATGTTTCCGAGTCAACTAAAGCCTCCCTAAAGCCTCGCGTATGTCGCCCTTACGTACAGTCAGAACTAGTTGGCAACTGATAATCGGCGCGTAGTTGGAACTAATTAGTCACAACTACTAGGTGACATAAGCTCTCGGGCGTCAGAGAGTAACTAGTTGCCAACTAGTTGCCAACTAAAAATATCCAGATCCTGAAAGTCGCACATGTTCAACTTCAGCGACTAGTTGACAACTGTATCCTGAAGACAGCCAATGAAATTCGCTTTACATTCCACGTGGCCTAACGTGACCACGTGACCTAATCACCACGTCACTTAAAATCAAAGGAAATCTGTGTCGACATAAGCACTCAAAAGACGGCGATAAACTAGTTCCAGGTAGTTGCGATCGATCGGCATTTTTCTTTTCGGTGGTGACATAAGTTACCTGTTGCAACTTGTTGACGCTATTTCTATCACAGCGTAGGGCGACATAAGCGAGGCTTTTGGGCTGTTGATTGGGCCTGGTGGCGTACGTACGTACAGTCATGGACATTAGTTTATCGACACCTGGTAAATTGAATATTTCAAATACTACTGGGCCGATTTTAACACGATTTGCTCCATATGAAAGTACATCTTGTTGGCCATATTCCTGCATCAAAATTTTGGAAATTTGGAAACATCGTAATTACGTAATAGCTCATCAGAAAAAATCCTAAAAACCAACATTTTTATTACATAATTTTTTTGTGACTTTTGTTGCAGTTTTGATAGAGTGGAACCTTCTAAGGATCATGGACTTTGTTTCATTAATATCTGTTGAGTGATTGCTGAGATATTTGACATTATTAAAAGGGGCTGTTTCACTTTGAATTCAAGATTGCGATTTGTGATCTGTGGGAAAACTGAAAGAGCTATGATCTTGCAATTTGGAGGGATAATTCTGTGTTTCAGACCAATTTAAATGGTACAACAATCAATAACATTTGAAGTAATTTTTTAAGACAAAAGGATTTAAAACTCTTCGTATACAAAGAAATAATTAATTGTTTTACATGATATTTGGCATATGGATTTGGGTGGCACTCATTTTTATGATAAGATAAAAGAAACAAGAGGAAAAAGTCACGAAATGTTGATATTCTGTTTTTGAAATGCAAGAAACTCACCATGTAGTTCTTCTGGAAAGGACTGGTCTATTGATCCTTCTGGGGTGTAAGGTAGGCCTACAATGTTCCAGCATTCATGGCAAAGAATTGCTGTCTTTGTTGTCACACCTATTGTATGAACAGTCTTACATCAGGCCAGCACCTAGCCAGCACCACAACTCCATAGGCATTGAGAATTAGAGTTACATAACTTGCCTTTCCTTGCAGAGTAGTTAGGGCAGGTTGATGACCATTCAAAAGAATGTTTTCTTAGAAAGATTACCTCATTGAATCAGTTTGTAGTCCTTCCTATGCAAAAAACACCACCCCGTTCAGATGTATGGTTGAACCCAAGTTCCCACAAAAGTCATCCAGCCCTGTTATGTCACTGTTATGACTGTATTGACAATGGCAGTCAACAATAGGCCTAAGGGTCTTCAGAGTGTTCATGTTCTTCCAAATGAGTGATATCAAACTACTTTTGTGACTTTTTTTGGTACTTTCATTGAATACAACTGGATTATTTTGCAGGTAGGTGACACATGGCTCATTCGCGAACCTATAATCCAAGTTTTTTTAGAAATATTTTGGTTCTAATATGAAACTTCAAGGCTTCAAACACCCATTGTCTTAAAAAATTACTTCAAATGTTATTGATTGTTGTACCATTTAAATTGGTCTGAAACACAGAATTATCCCTCCAAATTGCAAGATCGTAGCTCTTTCAGTTTTCCCACAGATCACAAATCGCAATCTTGAATTCAAAGTGAAACAGCCCCTTTCGATAATTTGAGATTTTTCAATTTTTCACAAAATTTTGATATCAGAAGATGAAAAATGAAGAAGTATGAAGTTTTGGAAAGTTTAGCCAAGACTGGTGAGAAACTAAGTATGTTTTTCAAAATATCAATATTTTGATACTTTGAGAAATACGCAATATTTCTGCCCATTTAAGGCAAAAAGTTCCAAAATTTTGTAAATTCATATTCTGAGATTAGCTTTATCTAATCCCATCAAAATTTCCTACAAAACACGAAAATCACAAATTATCAAAATTTTGATAATCTCAAATATCTCAAAAACCACTGAACACATTTTGATGAAACAAACCCCAAAATCCTTAGAAAGTTCCCCTCTATCACATGTGCAACAAAAATCTCAAAAATATTACATACCGGTAATAAAAAGTTTGATTTTTAGTGTTTTTTTCTGATGAGCTATTACATAATTACGATATTCTCAAATTTCCAAAATTATGATGCAGAAATATGACCAACAAGATGTACTTTAATTGATACCAAACGGTGGTATCAATGTCCAAATTATTTGGCATGTTTTTATTGTGCCTGAAGGCCACCTTCTGGCAGGAATTTGAGCAAAATCTGCCGACCTCCCACCTTAGCGCTTTTGGCAGGTTTTCCATGGTCTATCCATTGACTGACACTTAGGTGATGTAACGATAGTGCTGCAACCTGAGCTAGACAAAAGGCACCAGCAATTTTCATTCTCATGATCAGTTCTCCAGCTAGTGCAAACAAGGAGGTATAAAATAATGGCGCTGCACACGAAGCCACTTCCGTCTTGCGATATAAAACCTGTCAAATAGCTGCCGTCGTCTGTTCTTTCTCTCGTTTCAAGCAGACCTACAGAACTGAGGAGCCAGCCATCCCTGATCTCATCAGAGGGCAAGTCAACCTGCTTCTTTTATGTCAGATCAATATGTCTATCTAAGTCAATAAACTGCTTGAATAAGTCATTATTGCTTTCTCTTCTTTTTTACCCCAAACATTCAGAGGACAGTGCCACCAGAAAACTCATTTTCAAACCTATCGCAACACAAATCTTCAACAAGTCTACGCAAGGAATGGAAATATCATTTAGGCCTACCGTATTCGGTACCAGAAACTTTCATGCCATATAGGCCTATCTGTCTTCGTTCAACATGAATCCATCGTCAAACTCTGCCCATGTGAACCATTTACGCCGCCAGGCCTGTTTCATCTTTATACTACCATGACTACATGCAGTGCCCCTATCGGCATGATCGGCGGGTTACGGAACACATTACCAATCGCATTTTAAGTGGTGTAACCACTCGCCGTGTCAATGCCGTGTTTTTTTTTCTGGTTCGAAAAAATCCGTGTCTCACAAAGCAGAAGGATTTTAGACAGGTGTAACCAGGGCTAATAACCCGGAAACCAATCTCACTACCTTGTAAATCAAATAACCCCTCACCCAGTAGAGCTAAACATGTTTAGTTAAGCCCTGAAATATGTCAACTAATTTCAAAAAAGTTCCTGTTGTGCTTTTCTGTCGTATGAAATGAAACACTGCCCCATCAAGCGCGTTGAATCTGAAATATTTATTATTCATTTCCACGATATGCGGAAATATGATATGAATTTCAGCGAATGATCTCCTTCCAGTTGAAAATACGACAAGACTGGTCAAAGGATCAGGATTTCTTCGATAGCAAATGCCCATAGGACCTGGATAACCAATCCAGCAAAAGAGGCATACGTGCAACCCATAAATGGAGTAAAAAGTTACTCTTCCACCAGGGAGCCAATGACGGTGTGCTTTTTGTGTGACGGGCTGGTATTTTCTCTCCGGACCATACGTGATTATTAGAAGCATATCCTTTACTCTTTTGCGAACAACAATGACGTCATGACAAACTAAAATTTCACGGGCGGCGAAAGATACAGTATTACGGCTGTCCAGTAAAATCGATTCAGTCATCTTTGTTATCGTGTAAATTGTTGCTTTAATAACACCATTTATACGGCACCAGAAAACGAGCGTCGAATCAAACCAAAAACGCATATAATACTTGGAGGTTCTCAAATTCAAACATACATTTTTATCAGGTATGAAAAGGATTCCGTGAAAGGTACCATTCCGTACGTCGTATAGATAATTGGCGAGCGAACCGTCTCCTTTCTGGACTTTCAGAACAAGGTATTTCCCATAATTCGAGTATGTAAACACTCCCCTTATAAGCTGAACCGTGCATCTCTTATTAAGAATGAACTTCCTCTTGGCTAAATGGTAAACAGACAGGCTGAGAACTGGGGCCGTTTCGGAGGTTTCAACGGCAATAAGACATCCAGTTAGGTTGTCAAAATACCACGCTGACAGCCCCGAAAGACTCAGTGGTGGCACAAATGGTGCGCGAATTTGTAATCTGTACTGAATCAGATTGAATTCCTACAATGCCAAGCGTTGTGTTTAAGTATGTTAATTATTTCTCATAGTTTTGAAAACATGAAATGGAAGGAAGAGATTAACAGGCGTAGGCCTACCTCTCCCATGACAAGAAATGGAAAAGTATCAGCGGGCAGGCTCTAGAATATCAACAGCAGGAATTATCCATTTTGAACCAATCTGTCTATTGGCAATGATGGATAACGACCTGGATTTTCCGATTGTCACGAGAAATTTTTTGCGACCACGAGGAGGGTCAGCCAAATAAGGTATGTAAAACTTCCGAAGTAATACGAACAATCGTACTCTCACATGAAAGAGAATGAGCTGGCTTTTTCTGTCGACACAGTTGATTATTTCAATTATACTAATTTTTGTGTATGAAAGCGCATTAAAATGGAAAATATAGGTTCTGGTTGAATAATCATATCCTAAAAAAATAGTTGCACCGGGGATTTTAATGGTGTTCGTGCAGTATAACCTAGCATCATCAGCTTTTGATAACTGTAAGGTGAATGCCCTTGCCGCGTGCTTGCTGTGATCATAATTCCTAAATGTAATAAACAATGATACGTCAAGAGCAAGAAAAAACAGTGCGATGTCTACTACTGCAACGTGCAGTTGCGCCGTTTTTGCCATGGCACATTGTGACAAATGGAAAACAACGCCATTTCTCGCAGATTCTAATATGAAAGTGTAAGCTATAACTATTAATCTGTGGTGTAAGAAACAAACTACAGAGATCCCTTCCATGTTTTCCTGAACCGCCCACAAATGTTGCACCATGTCTCCTGGGCCATTCCATTCTAAACATTCCCTCCTGGTTTTCAAGTTTATTCGGCCAGCATATTTCCCACTCCTAAAATCATACAAACTCATCGATGGCTTCATATGAGATTTACCATTTTGTGTAGTTCTTTCATTAAACGCGGAGAGTATTGCGTAATTTAGCCTGTATGCAGGTGAAATTGACCTGTACTTAGTATTTATGTAAAATGTTACATTGTATCGTACTCGGTAACTTGAACTGCTTGCGTCGATAGAATACGAAACTTGCCTATGCCATGGCCCACCAAGTGGCATAAAAAATATAACTAGAGGTTTTGTTGGGTGGAGATGTGGAGTCAGAAATTGTTCTCCAAGCACTGGCGGTATAAACGGTAACCTCTTGTGAATACTGTATTCTCCTAACTTTAACTTGATGATTAAAAACATATCAGTCTCAGCGATTTTTTTCGTCGTTTTAGAAACAACCACAGGCATGACTGCTGTCAAGTGACCAATTTATGATAACTTCACATCTCACTTCCTTGACACAATAATGACATCAATAGTTGCAAAGTAACTGATCATTGACTTTCTACCAGCCGAGTGGCTCTGGTATCAGACGTAATTTGCTATAAACCGTCGTATACAACGAACAGGATGGCATGTGGGATGTGAATTACGTGTATCAACCTTTGTAATACCGAAATGAATGTCCAGGGACATTGTGCTGGCCGTCGTCTGTGTAAGTGGTGTAACCCTTACACTGAAAATCGGTGTTTCCCTTCCGTGTACACTACTTGTCGGTGTTCATAATGGTGTCGACCCTCTTGAACACCGAAAACTGGTGTAGATCTACCCATGCAGCTTTTGCCAACGCCAGAAATTAGTGTCAAGGGCAATCAACACCGAAAACCTTCACTGAAAATCGGTGTTCCCCTTCCGTGGACACTACTTTTCGGTGTTGGGCGGTGTTCATAACGGTGTCGACCCTTTGAACACCGAAAACTGGTGTACCCGGCTTTTGCCAAAACCAGAAATTAGTGTCAACATGGGCAAGGGCAATCAACACCGAAAACTGGCGTTCATGTAAATGGCGTGGTACCGTCGTTGTGCCAAAAGGGTGAATGTCGTCCTGGGTACCCCTAAAGGGTACCCAGGTCCAACCTGGGTATCCCTAAATGGCACCCAGGTACGTACTGGGTACCCTTTAGGAACCTAAAGGATACCCAGTTTGAAATTCCCGCCTGGTGAGATACCTGGAATCCAGGTTGATGGTATTTTTACCGTTCAGCTCGTCATGCTCGTCAAACTGGGTATCCTTTAGGTTCCTAAAGGGTACCCAGTACGTACCTGGGTGCCATTTAGGGATACCCAGGTTGGACCTGGGTGCCCTTTAGGGGTACCCAGGACGACATTCACCCTTTTGGCCGTAGTTGTGAGGGATGAAATGCAAATGACGTACACCAAACGGGAAGACTGGGTTGTTGACACTCATGTATTACCAATACCACATCGACGACGAGACGATACTAGACTAGTAGAAGAGACTAATTTTTTCCCAAAACCTGGAAAAAATTAAGGGGTGAACGATTTTTATGTCATTTTATGCATATGACTCTGAGAAATCACATACTGAAAATCCCCATAAATCCCCTTTGGGGAAAATTTTTTATTAAGGTTTGAATTTTTGGAACTGACTTTATCATTGGACCCAAGACAGAGCTTTGTACAGGAGGATGGGAACCGATGTACATCTAACTTATGAACGGTTGGATTTACACCCCATAAATGTTCTATCAATAGATAGAAACATGACACTTTAGAAGCAGATAAGCATGTTTTTAATTGTTTTATGTAATAAGAAATGACATTTTATGTAAATTAACACAAAATAGGTCAAAATACATAAAAACACAGTTTACAGTTACGTAACTAGTTAAAAATTACAAGAAACGTGTTTTTTCGATTAAGATGCACCATGTTTCTATCTGTTTGTAATACATTTATTGGGTGTAAATCCAACCGTTCAAAAGTTAGTTGTACATCCGGTCTCAATTCTCCTGTACAAAGTTCAGTTCTGGGTTTAACGATAAAGTTTAAAAAGCGCGTAAATGTTTTTCCCCAAGTGGGATTGATGGGGATTTTTACTATGTGATTGAGGAGTCTTCAACAGACAGAGTGACACATGTTTCGTTTAAGATTTAATTTTTTCTGGGTTTAACCCTTCTTCTACCAGTCTATACGGTCGAAACACAACACAGCACGATGAACACGGTTCACTGAAAGAACAATACAACACCTGAGAAATCATACTAAATCTTGTGGGCCTAGCATGCCTAGTGCATTACATAATACATCATCACGTACACTCGTCACTGATACCATATCACTTGAACTCCCGGCTCGAACTTACACACTATCCCTCCTCCACAGGCTCCCGATTCCCTCAAACATATACATGTAGCGTCTAGGCTCAATTAACCATCAAAAACAACATCGAACAAAACGGTGGACAGAATAATACGGATCAAAACAGCTCTCCAAACGCAGGAGCCGCTCATCATATGGCTCACGCATGCCATCACCAAAAACAACATGGCCGCCGAAACATGTGCCTAACCATGAGCGCCCCCTACAAACATTAAAGGGAACTAGGCCTACCTGGGCCTTAAACCTTACAGTAGTGTCAGTCTCACTTGATATTGATTTGATATTGAATTTCAATGCATTGCCTATCCTCTACACTTATTTGTCAAGGCAAAAAACGCAGAATTAGAAGGCCACAGGGCAGCCGGGGGCCATAGGCCTAGGCCTAGGCCTGTGCATTCATCCATCACCAACAGGCTTCACCATCTCACCAACAGAGTCAGAGTCAACCAAACGAAAATAGGGTATAGGAATATAGGTGACGATCTTTTAGAGAAGGATAAGGATGATATTGTTTTTGATGATCTTGAGGACGAACCAGAGGATAATGCTATGTAATTATGACCACACCACCACTCAGTGGTGTGGTCAATATTGTTTTCGCAGGACGAAACATTTTTCTCTACCACTTTTTTCTTTCCTCCACGTTTTCGGTCAAACTAGGGCTTGCACATCAAATCTGACTTGCACAGTCTAACGATCTAAATGTCCCCTCGCGATGAAAAGGTTCCTGTGCACGTATGTTCGAATTTGACTGAGATAATGAACTTTTTCAGCTAAAAAAATCGGGATCGCCGTTTAGTACCTGCAGTGCGCGAGCGTAGCATACGTTGTGCCTGCACATGTTGTCCACAACGTCATGACGACGTACATAGATGTCGTAGGCCTACATCCTGATCGATCGTTTGCCAGTTCGTCGTCACAGACGCAGCATTCGAACACCGCCATCTTACGTCAACATAAAAAACAACTTCTGGCAAACCAATGAGGAACCCGCCGAACTACGCCACGACGTGGCGCTGTAAGACCCGGAAGTCCTATTTTCTAACAGTATTTCCATTTACTTCTTGCCCCAAAATAAACCACCCTGTTTGGTTCAATTTTGATTGTATTGAACACGCGCCGGTCACCATCCACGTCGTGATCGTGCTCTGCGTTGCTTAACTTCTAGCGCCGAGGCCAACGCGCTAACCAGTAGGCCATAAAGGAAATCCTCCATGGCCGGCGGGTTAAGCCGTGCCATATAGTACCTACAAGGGGTTCGATACACCATCTCCCCCTTCGGACAGAGATGACTCGTCCTCGAGTCACTTAGCGCCACTCTGCGTCTCAGTGCCGAACTACATCCAGATTCGACTGGGAAGGTCGGCCAGATGTATTGAACGCGCGCCGGTCACCATCCACGTCGTGATCGCGCTCTGCGTTGCTTAACTTCTAGCGCCGAGGCCAACGCGCTAACCACTAGGCCATAAAGGAAATCCTCCATGGCCGGCAGGTTAAGCCGTGCCATATAGTAGCTACAAGGGGTTCGATACATTGATTAAGTACACTGGCCTATTTCATGTTAAAAGTTGTCCGTATATCACTGCTCTGTTCCGTGAGAAATGCCACAAGATGCCAATATTTACAACGTCTTTGGGGGAAATTTTCACGGAAAAATGTACACATGCTTTGACGGCGCGACGTCAACAGCGAGAAAAGTGACGTCAGTACGTCATTGGGGTCTTACTTGCTGCGCCATCTGCAGTCATGCGCGTTCCCCATTAAATTTTGTGGTGTGGTCATGAATTCACTTTTAGTGAATTCTCAGTTCTAGTTTAAATTTTAGAATCCTGAATGTCATTTCAATGTCCTCAGAGTTCAATTTGAAAAGGACAGTGTCGGAAACAATGTAATTTGGTTTTTTAAATGTATTGTTGGGGGATATCACATATCGGGAATATTATATTCTTTTACACCGGCGAGTAAACACGTTGCGTACCCTCCGACGGAGTCGTAATGAATGAATCACGCCGTGCCATAAGACGGGGTGGGCCCAGCGCCTACACAATAGAGTTAATGGCAACAAAATACTCACCAATTTCTGATACATCCGAGCCCCCTGGTATTCATATACCTCCTCTTTCTCCATACACGCCCCTTTCTTTTTATTTAGTTGACACACAAATGCTGTGTCATCGTGGAAAAAGTTAATTGTTGAACAGTCCTTGTGCAAACACTTGGCAGCACATATCAGGGACGAACGTGTTCCCTCGTACACGGAATCTGGTTTTAGAATACTCCAGCTAAATACAACTTGTTTGAAGTACTCTGCAACGATTCTGCCTCGGATATTCGAACCCAGCATGTCTGCAGTTCTCTTTCTAATTCAGTACTATTTTTTTAAATGGGGTTGGGGATACAAATCGGCCCTCTTATGCCTTTGCTGCGTTTACATCGATTTTCAAATATTTATAGGGGGCCTATGGCAAAACAAGCTGTTGGCCATATGGACTGAAAAAATCTCACTGCAAATGAAAATATCATGCCATGAAAAAGAGATATAACAAGATGACATTATGAATGTCTGATTGTTGCCGATTGTTTTATGTATATTGTCCGTTTTCATCTTGTTATTAAAACATATATACAGCTGTCTACAGGTATCAACATTTTCTCACAATCACGATGAATTTCGGAAGCCTCCTTCCTTCTTCAGGTGACATATATGTCACCTGCAAAACTTTGGGCTGTATTCTAGAAATTTCCTTAACTCTAAGGTCTACCTTTAGCTATTGTTTGCAGGGCAGGATACAAAAGCTTAAAGTGGGCCTTTGAGTCAAGGAGCCTTCTAGAATACGGACCTTTGACTTGGATATAAATACTACAGACGTTGACACAGCATATACACATATACAGAGAGAAAGAACAAGGGATTAGGATTAGAATAATTGTACCGTGTAGAGAGAACCACTATTCAATAATTGTTTGTTAAGGACAGGTTTCTTTGACATAATGTGAATACCTTCTTTTATTAAACAATCGAAATGTCGGGAAAAAATCGGATCTTTTTGGCATAAATGAGTGAAGGTTGACCAATGAAGGGAATTGAGAAAATTGTTTGAAACCAACTGCAACCCTGATTAGTTTTGATGTAGAATCTCTGTTCATCAACGTTCCTTGAAACTATTAGCCTCATTGCTGAACACATTTATAGATCAGACTGTCTAAACCGGCTCTCGCCCAGGACACATTCATTAGATTAATGGAGCTTACAACAAGTGGATTCTTCCTATAGGCTACAAGGACGAATTGTACCAAATTGTACAGACTGGTTGATGGCGTGACCATGGGAAGCCCCTTAGGCCCCACTATTGCCAATTTTTGCCTGGCAGACTTCGAAAACATTCTGTTATCTGATATCAGCATGCAGTCAAAACCATCTCTCTACTAATGCGGTATGTGGATGCCATTTTTTTGTGTTTTTAGAGAAGATATTTGTTTCAGGTCCTTTCTGAGCAGTTTGAACAGTATACATGGCAATCTAAGATTCACCTTTGAACTTGGCCCAAGTACACGTCCATTTCTAGACACCCGTGTCACACTGTCAATTTTGGATGAGGGCAGAGTGGTGACTGAAGTTTATAGGAAGCCAACTTTCACAGGTCTGCTTTTGAACGCCAATGCCATGTGCCCCAAACGGTGGAAAATAGGCCTCATGAAATGCCTGTTGCATATAGGGCGTACGGCATTTGCAGTTCATGGAGTCTATTTTCAAATGAAGTCTTTTACCTACAAGAAATCTTTGCCCAAAATGGATACCCTTATCGCATGTTTCAATCCTGTGTTAGATACTTCCTTTCGCAAAAGTTTCAGAATGAAACGATGGTGCCACCCAAAGCAGAATCAATGAGGAACCCGCCCTGCGGTTTATCCCGACAGGTCGGCGCTGCGAGCGATTGTACCGAAACGATGTCATTGACGTTGTTTTAGGTGTTGACGTTGCGTCATGAAAAAATTTCCTGTACATTTTTCTACAGGAAGAATGACACAAATGACGTTGTCCTTATCGCTATCGGATCTCTTAATTTTAAGAAAAAAAGGAATGAGTTTAAAAGAAACTTTCATCTGCTACACGATGATGTAAGTTTTACTGCCATGCGACCAACACAAATGGTTTATTTTCACGCCAGAAATAAATGGAAATAACGTTAGAAAAAAGAGATTTCGGTCACATCGCTTGCAGCGCCACGTTGTGACGTTAGTGTGCGGGTTCATCATTGAAACAATTTTCTCAGTTCCCTTTATTGGTGAACCCTCACTCATTTATGCCAAAAAGATCCGACAAATCTTCAAACGATAATTTTGTATCAATGTTCGTGTTGTATTCACCACATTCGAAGTAAACTACTTTTCCCTGAAGTGCCGTACCCCCTTCAACCTGAGAGCCAATGTCATTTATAAGTTCACTTGCCAGCGTGAAGCTGACGTTACTTACACTGGTAAGACTAATGCCGGCCTTCCACGCGAAAGAAAACTTGCAACAGTTCTGGCAAAACTGTCGCAATAAACCTATCGATTGGTCTTCCACGTGGAAGAAAAAAAGGCAACGGTCTGTTGTCTGCAAGATATTTTTTTTATATATATATAAGTGCTTTATTTCTACTAATAGTAATAGTAGGCGGGATGCAAAAAAGCAAATTCTTGCTTAACAGATGCACCCCACTAACAAATACAATAATACATGTACAATATTCAAGATGTCCAGAATTTACATACCGACACCTATGTACAAAACAATGGATTTATGAATCGAGAATAAGACAGTGGGCGATTCCGAAGCTGGCGCAAACACAGTGCCCACAATGCTTTAATGCACTGCAAACACCGCGCCAACACCAACCCCGAAACAACCCAGTGGATCAAAGATGAGAAGACAAAAGGAATGTCAATAGTGAATTAATCATAGAACAGGTGAGAAAGCATGAATGTCTCTCCCACCCGTTCAAGCACTAGCTAAAACGTTTCGTCTGCAAAATGAATCTTTGAATGAGAGTAAAAATATTTATATTTTCCTCAGGTGAGAAATTTTCTGAACCATTTAAGTATTCATTTACATTAAAATGATAATGCCTTGGGAAGTGTTCTTGTAAGTTTTCACGAAGGATTTGTCTTTCCCGTTGATATTTACTACAGCAGAAAAAGTAATGGGTGGCGTTTATGCCTAAAAGATCCGACAAATCTTCAAACGATAATTTTGTATCAATGTTCGTGTTGTATTCACCACATTCGAAGTAAGCAACTACTTTTCCCCGAAGTGCCGTACCCCCTTCAACCTGAGAGCCAATGTCATTTATAAGTTCACTTGTCAGCGTGATGCTGACGTTACTTACATTGGTAATGCCGGCCTTCCACGCGAAAGAAAACTTGCAACAGTTCTGGCAAAACTGTCGCAATAAACCTATCGATTGGTCTTCCACGTGAAAGAAAAAAAGGCAAAGATCTGTTGTCTGCAAGATCTTGTAACTGTTAAGCAAATTTTGTTTCACGTGGAAGAGCCACACGACAGAAACTTGCGACAGTAACTTGCTCGTGTCTATTGTCGACGACTGCCGCGTATTGTTCGAAAAGATTGCAAATATTTCTGGCGAGGAATAGAACATGTGCTATTCAAAGCAATAACTGTCGGACACTAAAATAACTGGCTGACATAATCTTTAAAGGCCTGTTCCACGCTACAGAACTTGACGCAAGGACCCTGAACGCCGCGGAGCGGCAAATGCGCGAAGCGCGACTAAACACTGAGGCGGGTCACATCGATTAATACCACCTAATGCTATGTTCACACTAGAGCCGTTCCGTTACGAACGTCACGATTGGCCAATCGTAGCTGATCGTGGAATATTTGTTTACTTCGCTGAAGTTTCACGTTCGGATACGAGGTGATGCGAGTCGCTACGTTCGGATGCGCTTGGATGCGACATGGTCGCGATTGGTCCATTTCAGGTGGCACGAATGGCACCACGATTGAAATCGTGGTCTTAATCGTGGAGTGATCGTGGTGATCGTATCAGATCTTATCACATCTTGAGGGCGATCGTGACGGCAACCGTGACAATCGTGTTGAACGTAGAAAATTTTTGAACTGTTCAAAACTTCTATACGATCAATACGATTGCCAGGACTGAGCTCAAGATCTGAAACGATCTGATACGATCTGATAGGACATGTACGATCATCACGATTTCTCCACGATTAAGATCACGATTTCAATCAGGAACCTAGAAAAATTTTGGAAACGTCCAAATTTATCTTACGATCAATACGATTGCCACGAACTGACCTGAGGATCTAATACGATCATCACGATTACTCCACGATTAAGATCGCGATTTCAATTGTGGCGTGAATCGTGATAGTGTGAACATAGCATTAGAGACGAAATCTGACCTCCTGACCAAAAATTGCCGAAATGGTCGTTCTATGCGGTTTGAAGGAGAAATTTCTTGATGGAGGCCTGCGGAAAGTTATTTAACGCTGTTCAAGTCGGGTGGGTCTTTCAAAGCTATTGTGAAATATGATTTACAGGCGAAAAATAACCCAAAGAATTTGGGTACTACAGTTCTATCCCAAAATAGAGCAGGTGCTATTCAATAAAAGGGCTGTCTGACACTTTTTTACTAGCTTACAAAATCTATTGGGACCACTTCCACACGACAGAAATTGGCTATACCACAGTCTTTCGGACAGTTATCTATTGCTGTCATTCATGCATGGGCTAGGGGGGTTCCCGTGTGCATAAGATGTACCCTAAGTTACTCTACTGTTTCTGAGAGGGGAGTATCCATATTATAAGAAAATCTTGGGTAGACTTTCTCAAACCCGGCAGCAAGTGAGAAAGAGACCCCTAAAGTTAGGGTACTGGAAATAAAAAGGGGTCAAAAATATGATGTCATCAGGTCATATCAATATTGGTATCAAAATGTAGGTCTGTGAGTGTACTTCAAGAAAATATGCACCCCAAAGTCAGATTTGGCCCGTGAGCCCCTACAAAAGGGGTTAAAAAAGGGAAAATCCCAACTTTAACCCCTTGCCATTGGCTTCAGAGGCAAATTCCGCCGATAAAAGTTGATCAGTTCTACTCAGATAAGTAATACCTTCATTTTGATACCCATCTTGACATGGTTAGTTTGGCCTAAGGTCCTTAAGGGTCAAAACAGGTAAAAGAAAAAGGGGTCTGTGTATACCCGAATAGATCATGGTGTCAAGATGGGTATCAAAATGTAGGTATTACTTATCTGAGTGGAACTGATCAACTTTTATCGGCTGAAGTTGCCTATGAAGCCAATGGCAAGGGGTCAAAGTTGGGATTTTCCCTTTTTTAGCCCCTTTTGTAGGGGAACAAGGGCCTGATCTGGCTTTGGGGTGCATATTTCCTTGAAGTACACGCACAGACCTACATTTTGACACCAATATTGATATATATGATCTGATGATATCATATTTTTGACCCCTTTTTAATTTCCAGGGCCCGTATTCATAAAACTACTTAAGTCTAAGTGTGATACTTATCTTTTGTGTTGAACAAAGGATAAGTGTCATATTTAGACTTAAGTAGTTTTATGAATACGGGGCCAGTACCCTAACTTTAGGGGTCTCTTTCTCACTTGCTGCCGGGTTTGAGAAAGTCTACCCAAGATTTTCTTATAATATGGATACTCCCCTCTCAGAAACAGTACAGTAACTTAGGGTACATCTTATGCACACGGGAACCCCCCTAGCCCATGGACTACAACTTCCACGATCTGCAAGATCTTGTAACTGTTAAGCAAATTTTGTTTCACGTGGAAGAGCCACACGACAGAAACTGTAGGAACTGTCAGAACTGTAGTACCCACGGGATAGTCATTGGAAAGTTACTATAAAATCTGACAGCAAACTTTCGACAGAAAGCTGTCATGTGGAGCCGCGCCTTTAGGCACATCCACCTACGGAGGGATTGTAAATAGTTTCTGTCTGACAGCCGTCTATTACCTTCCACGGGATACTGTCTCCGTTCAGCATGTTCCCACAAGAAGGAAAGAAGTCGCCGCAGCGGTTGAAGTTTACCTGATATTGCGAGGGCGAAGGCAAAGGAGGAGGCGGCACAATCTTTGGGTACGTGAATGGTTCCTCAAAAGGGAGCAGTACGGTGCAAACCACGCCCGCCTGCTCTTTTCTCTTTTACAATCCTTCGCCTGACTTTTCCATGCATCCTCTTTCTTCAACCTGTCTCTGTATTGCTAAGAGGAACAATTCTTCTAAAATCAGTCATCTTTTATTTATTGTCACTGTCGGAGATTTGAATCGAATTCTATTTTTTGTGGTAACAGTTTTCAACAGTGAGCAATGGCCGTTCTGGTCATTGCTCTCAAGTTTGCGGTTTTCCTTGCGCCAGTGCACCTCGTTACCATCAGGCACATGATGGTCACGCGGTGTGCTGTCACGCGGTCTTTTATTCTTGAATTCCAAGAAATCACATCCTTAAGGTCCTATAAAGCCTGTGGGCGCTCCGCGCATTGGTACTCCCTGTCTTGCCTCTTGCCTTGCGCCGCCCGTACTAATGCACGGAATGTCCACAGTCGGTAAATTTTTTTAGCTTCTATTTCGTTAAACCATATTTCCCGGGTTTTTATAGTATAGTTCAATTTATTCTAGTCTTTCTGTCCTGTTTTCCTGTTTGTTACATATTTCTTAATCTAAAATATTGGTATTATTGTTATTTCAGTTGACCACTCACTCACATAGCCTACTGTCATATGTACACGCAGTGTCATCTGGTATTATTGTTATTTCAGTTGACCACTCACTCACATAGCCTACTGTCATATGTACACGCAGTGTCATCTTGAATAAACTTGGAAGCCTGAATCCGTCGTTCTTGAATCTCTGAAGCAGTGCGTCCAATTCGTGGACAGTCACAGATAAAGTCCAGAATCATTTTCCACTTCATTTCATTGCCAGTGCCAATGCCAATGCCAACGCCAGGTTTTGAACAAACCCCGGCCCCTCCGCAACTTCAACGTGAAATTCGTCTGCCCTTTCTCGTGTACAACTCGCACTGATCTGTACTACAGTTCTATCCCGAAATAGAGCAGGTGCTATTCAATAAAAGGACTGTCTGACACTTTTTTATTAGCTTACAAAATCTATCGGGATCACTTTCACAGAAATTGACTATCCCGCAATCTTTCGGACAGTTATCTATTGCTGTCATACAGTCACTAGCTGAACAACGTCCACGGGATAGTCATTGGAAAGTACTATCTGACAGCAAACTGTCGACAGAAAACTGTCATGTGGAGCCGCGCCTTTAGTTCCGCCCAATCTACATGTATTCCTTAAGCCGATTAAGTTGTGAATTAGACCATCGCCGCATTTGTATCACTAAATATTCCCTGTTGTCGGGGCGGGCCCGCTGGCCCAGTGGTTACCGCATGGGCAATGGATGGTTTCCGAGTCCGGTCGAAAAAATATTTTTTTCCCCATTTTTTCTTTCACGTACATGTACGTTTTCTGTGGTTGGAAGTAGACTTGTCCCGATATAATTTTTCTTTCTCCTGCCCAAAACAGTTACACGCCGCCACAACTCCACTCTCGCTGCATGATCTGACACTACAAAACGTCATTTCGAGAACCCTGTAGCTATCAGGCTGCTTTATGGCTATAGTCCGTGGGCTAGGGGGTCCACAGGCACCCCCCCCCCCCATAACCAAACCTTTTTGGTATTTTCTTATTCCCTGTGGTGTACCCTTTGTGAAAAAGCATGTTAACAATAAAAATTTTGGGTCTCACGTTACCATAGCAACGGTTTTTTGACCACACCCATAGGAAAACTTAAATTGCCCATAACTTTGCTACTACTTATTATCAAATTCAATAAATTTGGTATCAATAGACTCGTTTTTTATACACTCTCTCACTCACTTAGGAATGTTAAATGCATTTGTTCATGGTTTCGGACCTTGTAAGGGGTCAAAAATTAGTTCCCCTTGACGCAATTGAAAATGTAGTTATTAGACCATGAGACATGACTGGGAGAGCAGAAACTGAAAAGTGTATTTCTCTGTTGTGAGCAGAAATCCAGTCTGTTTCCCCATGATAAATATTGCCGTGGTTAGGTCGTCAGGCAGGAAGTAACATATTCGGGGGGGGGGGCTGTTTGGCACTAAAGGCAAACTAAAAACGTAACTTAGTCATGTTGGTGATACATCAGTGTTGGTTTAATGCACAAAGTATATCATTCACAAGAATAAATTGCATTAGGCCGACAAGAAGTTTTCGACCGTGAGCGATGACTTCATCAGCCAATGGTTAAGCAGTGCATTTTGCAGCTATTTTTACTGGTCAAAGTAATTTTATTCGGAATAGATTGGCGATCGTAAACCAGCTCATTTTTGGAAGTTCTCTTTGTCCATAATGCTTCTGGATTTTTAAATTTTATCCTCCGCCCACCGTCATTGAGTTGAAACCCTGCACTGTTAGAAATTATTAATTTTACAGTAGTAATTTTGCAGTAATTTTACAGAAAGTGCCTGCAGCAGAGTCCCCAGCATTTTCTGTGAATTTACATAATTTTTTTATGGTATGATTCATGTTTACCTGTATTGGTTGGACTCCATTGCACATCCCATTATGATGCCTTCTGAGATCAGTATGAAAATATAATTTGGTCAGCCTCCAGTCAAGTCTCTGTTAACATTTATTTAAGTCTGTAGTTTTACAGATCACTCTGTAATTTTACAGATCCAGTGCTGGGGACTCTGCTGCACAGATTTTCTGTAAAATCTTCTGTTATTTCTAACAGTGTGTTCAGTGCCATTTTCAATGGAAATAAACGGGGATTCTCTCGAAAAACAACAGAGCATCAGAGGATACCCGGCGATAAATAATTTATGAGGTCGGGGGTGGAATTAATTTGGTTCGTTCGCTTATCCACGCCTTTGATTATTCTCTGATTATTCTAAAAACCCACTTTTGATTTGGATTGTGCCATTCACCCATCATATTTTCTAGAAAATCTCAACCGGCAGTGCTGACCTGAACTAGTCCACTATTCAGAGAGAGTGATGGTGTGTTCGTAGAAAAATCCTGGCTACAAACTAGCTTGATTTTAGGTACTCGACCCCAAAAAGTCGAAAAATAACACATGAGGTCTTCCGGAGCCCATGATAAAAACAATGAGGCCTATTATTTTTGAGGCGGATGAATTGATATCGTGACACCCGACTGCGAAAACCACACACACTACTATGGTTATAATGGGCGAGTCCATCGACGCATCGCACGATGATAGTGGTCCAAGAATAGATCAGCTCCCGCAAGAAATGTGTACAGTAGTAGAAAGAGCTGCCACTTCAATCGACCATGCATGCACCTCCTTACCTTCGGGAGAGGGACATCCAATCACAGTTGTAAGTATGTTCATGAACTACCTCTAGTCACGATCAGTGAAACATGGTCAACTGGAATGTTACCTTCACTCGACACTTTAATCTGTGCCCTGTAGAAGAAAGAGTTCTCATTAATCGACCCTGCTCCCCTGCCTCCCCTGAATCTTGCGAAGAGAGACATCCGATTACTGTACCTTTGAGTTATTGAAGTTGCTCAATTGTAATCCGCTAGTGTTGTCCACTGTGTTGTCATTGGCAATGTCATTCATATTTGAGAAAAATAACAAACAATGTACTGTTACTCATTATGTAGTTAATCAATGATCGAACAATTTTTTAAAGTCGTTTGTAATTTTGAATTATACAACAAACCATACGTGTATCTTATGATTATTAGAGACTTTCAGCACCGACAAAACGTATCACGTATCCGTGTGGAAAATATGTAAGGCCCATACGGATACGTGATACGTAAGTCTGACGTAAAATGAGTTTCAGCATCGACAGCTTATCCGTAGGCCCTAAAAATAGTGTACCACGCCAAATATGGGGGGGGGGGGTACACTGTGAAATTAGTGTGGCGAACTAGGCCTATGTCAAAATGGAGACAGGGGTTGATTGTTAATCTATTTTTCGTGAGAAATTAAAAAAATGGACAGTAACAAGTTTTCCGACTTTATTTCCTTTAGGCCCTTTTATTTTTGACCCCTTAAATAAAGTACATTCAGAATCAACCTATATCTCCATTTCGATAGTAAAAGTTGGTGGAAGACCAACGAGGGCTGCTTTCGAAGGAGAAATCAGGGGACAATATCCCACTTCTCGCTGATGAGACTGGGAAACAGGTCACACCAGCTCAGGATATATGCAACATGTTCAATTTGTGGAATGCACTGCTGTCCGTCAAACAATGTTGTGAAACTATACAAAACTGCAGAGGTACCGGTAAGTGTGTTTTTAATTTGGAAAATCTTGTCGGTTGCAGTATCCCCCTCCCCCCCCNCCCCCCCCCCCCAGGTATTACTTGATGTAAAACGGGCACATTTTTAAACTAAACTAATGATTGAGTTAAAGATAATATATCACGACTTCATTGTTTACATTCAATGTTTGTAAACAGGGATGTTTACATTATGTTATTTGGACTTTTGGGACATGCCAACCCAACAAAATGAATACTTTTGGAATCAACCGTATTAGAGGGTCATGCCACCAATAAATTACTCCTCAGACAAAGAAAGCCTGGACATAAACAAACAAAATGTAAATAAACAATGAATTTCGTGGCCCGCGAAAATATCCGTGATACATTATCTTTAAGCATCAATCTCGCAGCCTCATTTCGGCACCCTCATGTACCGTACCTCTCAAATAAGTGAAATTGCTGACATTCTATACATGTATAGAATAATCTCATACATGTATGTATAATCCTAGTTTAGACTTTTTGAACTAAACATACTTTATCCTTCCAGATTTTCGAAACAAAAGAATCCCAAGTGAACAACACGGCGGAGGACAATTTCCTGCATGCCCCAGTAAAGACGATAAAGGAAATAAAGACTCCAGGGACATGATGGGAAACCATCACAAGTGTCTGTCCTTGGTAAAGTATGCAGTTGTGTAAAAGCCTACATATTATTTATTTCAATATTTATACGAAATGATGTTATTAATGCCATTGAAACCGCCAAAATACTGTTCAATAAATGAGGGTCTGTTTATTGGAACTCCTGAATGATGCATTTTTTTCATCCAAGGTATCAGCTCTGCAGTCTGATGACCAAAGTGGGGCAAAAAGGAAAACCATTTGTTTACACAATCCAAGTTAACTTCTGGAACCAGTTTGCCAAACATATTGACACCGACATGACCGACGCAACTAACAAACGCCTGAAAATAGAAAAGTCACTTTATGTATCAGGGTGCGAAGTCGGTTCAAGATAGAGAAGCCATTGGCATCAAACTATTAGAGAATGGACTGGCAAAGATGAAACTTCTGGAGTAATTAAGAAAGCAGAAGGATGGTAGGCCAGGTAATTTACTTGTTCAGTTAGGATAGGCACATCGTGGTTCAAAAAACATCCAGAGTATAGTAAATACTCAATATCATACCAGCATGATTGAAATAGATCCAGACAAAAAAATCTGGACATTTGTAAACGTGGAATAATCACGAATTTGCCGCCTAGAAGCCTTGCAATGACATATCCCAGTGCTTAAATACAGATAAATACAGTATCACTTGACATGCTTTATCATCAGATAATCCTGGTTTATCTTAGGATTCCATGGCAACAGTGTGATATCCTATATCTTCTTGGTGTAATTTTAATATCATCCACTGTATGTATGCAACTAAGAAATCAGATATTGGGCCGAATAAATAAAAACCTAGCATTTGCTTTCAAGTTCAAGCTAGAGAAAAAGCAAGAGGTCACCTAGAAGAAGATCAAGCCAAAGCAAATGCTTGAAAATGTATTAATAAGCTTCTGCTTTAGCTTCAATCTTTTGCTTGTTAAATATAAGCAAGAGCTTGTTAAATATAAGCAAGAGCTGCGTGGCACATGCGTTGCTCAACACTATTAGCGAGGTTAAGATCTTACGACTCGCACTCCCACTCCGACTCCCAGGTGCTAAAATTCGGATTTTTCAAAAAAGGAGCCCTCTGGAGTCGGAGTCGAGACTCGGAACGTTATCTGAACTTCCCTAGGCCTAAACCGAGTGGTTGTTGGGTCTTGACATGTAATTTCAATGAAGGTGAGCATGGTGAGATAGGGTTGTAGATCGAGTTTCTTTCGTTATTTGCCAAAGCACATGCAAGCCGTGGCACCATGTGCAGATTCAGAAGAGAATTCAGCCAATTCTAAAAACTTGAATCTAACTACGGTGGTGTCCCTCATTAAAGGTTACCTGAGAAGCTTTTATCGACTTCTGGTTTTCTGCGTAATATTATAGAGCATTAGTCAGGCAACATGAAACTGCAAACCGCATGAAAATCGGATCACCCATTACAAAGTTATGGCAATTTAAATAGGACTACTACACACCCCTGACAACCATGTCAGGCAGCGGAGAACAGCACATTTGATGTCATTGGATTTTGTAAACATGCAAAAACATCAAAATAACTCATTTAACTTGGGCAGTTGGGTGTAGTTTTGATGTATTTTTCTTGTTCAGTCAGTCGTACTGCAGTTATTTCCCTCAATATGGATTCTGAGGGCAATTTTAGAATTTCTGGACAGCACAATTTACCTCAAGAACCCGCCGCCTGGACAGCCATGGATACCAAGTTGTTTGGTTGTCAGGTAGAAACAACATCTTAAATTTGGTATAACACTGTAATTAATGGTCCAATTTTCATGCAACTATCACTGAAATGATCTTTACTCCAACATCTTTCTAGAGAGGCTGAGTGGTGGGAAGCTTCTCAGGTAACCTTTAAGGCATCAGTTTTACTGGAACGAAAAGTCAGTTATCAGGTACTAAGGAGAAAAGGCCCCGGCACTGCGGGATATAAAGGCAACTATATTTACAGCTTTGGAAAGACGGTGGATGAGATGCCACTGGAGTCATACAACCGCCTCTGCTCTCGACTTCATGTATCGGGCATATGTCGCTGCAAGCCATTCCACGTTTTCCTTCTCGAAACGAAATAACTTGCGATAAGTCGTTGGTGAGATGTCATCTCGATCTCGCCGACTTTCTACAGTTTCTGTTGTCAAATTCGCANGACGACGACGACGGACACCGCAGGATGACAAAAGTCAAGGGTCACGGTTTCCGCCAGAGGGTAAAATGGGTAAAATTCCGCCCCCTTAAATTTTTCCAGGGTACGGATCCGTACCCTCAAAAACGTTGGGGAACCATTTTTCCATGACATGCCGGACGAAACCAAACAACCGGCATGACCGGCGCAGGGATTTTATGCTTCAAAATACGCCTAAAATTGCACCAAACATCGTTTAAAACCTTTTAAAAATCAAAAAAGAAAAAAAATTCAAAAAAAAATTTTCAAAAATTTTTTTGGTCCGTACCCTCTTTTTTTTTCTGGCGGAAACTCTGACTGAGTGAGCTAAAAACTCCCCTAGAAATGTTGTGGAGAGTGAATTGCAGTTTGAATTTTTGAATTTAGATATTGCCTTCATCAATCAATGAGTAGGGAACTGGATCTACTTATCTTATGGTGACAATTTTAATGATACACGTCACTG
Source organism: Notospermus geniculatus (assembly GCA_002633025.1). NCBI lineage: Eukaryota > Metazoa > Nemertea > Pilidiophora > Heteronemertea > Lineidae > Notospermus > Notospermus geniculatus. The sequence goes on along the minus strand of NMRB01001933.1, from coordinate 53,948 downwards.
CATCTGTAAAACAATTATGTATAATTGGTTCTTTAATTATTGGCAGATTAGCTTGAGCTAATGTTCCTGGGCATGTTAAAAGGCTTTTGTAATGTTTTGTATTTGTGTCTCCAAGCAACTTATGTTTTAGCAACCAGTTTTCTTGGTGAATCTAAATGCAGTGTTTGGGTATTCAGGTTCGGGACACCAGCCTGTGAAAATACCAGATTTGGGACTCCAATCTGTGACTTGACCAGCCTGTATTGTGAAGTGTAACTGTAGAGAACTTTAATACATTTTACTCGGAATACAATTTACAACGATATCTTGTGTCATCAGTTAATACAGCTAGTTCCCCACGCATCTTACCCATATTACCTAACTTGCACAAGGAACCAAGTGGAACCAGTGGAAGGACAGATTCCGAGAGAGATGGTGTGATGGCTGTGTGGCTTGGCAGCCAGATTTGATGATGAAACGAAAGAAGCACAATTGGAAAAAAAACAGTCCTTCTTGAAGAGTTCCCCAAGATGGGGACTGCCAGGAATGCAAATCAGATAGATGCTTACATGGGGGAAAATACAGCACGCAAGGATTATATCTCAACGAAGGCCCAGTTCTCAAAGAGGTTGAAGGCACTGGCCCTTCTTTTTGAACAACTGAAAACTGCCTGAGGAAGACCCCGGTTGGGGTCGAAAATTCGCAAGTTCTGACTTCTTGATATTTACCACCTTGTACGTCAATTTTTGTGCTTTCTTCTTTGGGTCTTTTTGCACAAGAATACTTTTTGAAACATTTTGATATATTGATGGGGTTCAGTGTTCCATCTCTCCGTGAAAAGCTGGCATCTAAAGCACGACGTATTACTGCTTACTTCGAACCCCTGCTCACGCAGGCAAGGAAGAATGCAGATCAGAGAAAGTATATTCGGAATGAGGCTCAGAAAATGATCGAAGCTGACCCTTGCATTAGGATCATGATCATCTTACCCAGGAATCAAGTCTTGCCCTAGAAAATTGGTTTAAAGGTCCACAGTATTGCCATTTTTTTTTCGACATCTGCTGGCACCATGCAATACTTTCCAACCCAGGGACAATCTACGTTGGTGCCAAATTGACGTGATTTACTCCGTTCATTTTGTAATGCATTTTTGTAGGTTGTGTTGCGCCAACGGGTCACCTCCTTTAGCAAACACATCAAACTGAAATTGAACATAACATCAGATCATCAAACATATCACACCGCCTTTAATCCCCTCGTAGACGACTTCATGGAGCAGCAGTCAGCATCGTTCGACACTTCTGACCAGATCGAAGACTTTTTTCTGTCTGTGAAGCAAATGGACATCACTTTCAACCCACAATTCCTCAATACTCACTTTGCGCTTTCCAACCTTGATGAGTCCATGTAACATACCGGTACCAGATAGATTTTACCCAGGGAACAATTAAACATGACGTTTACGGTTGCACCATGAACTGCGGACAAATAACAGTGAAGTTCATAGTTTTACTTGGCCAAAGTTCAAGTTCAGACGTAAACTTCATGGTTCATTTTTTTCCTGGGATAGTCACCATCCAATTCAACAGACGCTTTTATACGAGACAGATCACTTCCATTCCCCATTGTAATCAAACTTGGTTCTCACATCAGAGATTCACAGCAAGGGCTTGTTGTACTTGACTCGATGACTCGATGGCGCGATGACTCGAAGGCGCGAAGAAGGCCATTTAAATATCCTGTACATTGATTTTAATTCTAGTTCCACTTCAAAACACTGGGTTACGATGCAACATTTTTAGGAAGATGAAATAAGCCACCTCTGCAGGCATATTTTTATAACCATCGTTAGACATGTTAAACCACATACCTATTCCCACTCTGGTATATTATAAATTTTGGGCAATCAAGCGTAGCATTTTCTGGGCCAAGAGCTTTTTCTCCTGCAAGCTATTTTTAGAAAATGATCCTTACAACCAACCCCATCTATAATTCAGGTCAAATGTGGGCTGCAATACCAAAGCATGTGGAAGTGGGCCTTATCACTCTGGACCAGTTGTACAAGCTTTACATCGTTATTCAAATAGTATCCAAACAAACTTCTAAAACTGCACAGGCAGTGAAGCAGAAGAGATTTTCTGATCAGTTCATTTTTTACTTTCGTGTACTAAAAACGTTTTTTGTCGATTTTTGGAAAGTCAATTCGGACATTCAGATGCCCTTTGGTACAAAGGTGGCCGGTATCAATGTCAATATATGTGAGGAAACTCAGCCCTTCCCAGTGGATATTCAAGGAAATATTAGCTCTGTTACAACCTACCCCTGTTACAACCAGCCCCGGTCTCCCCTATTCACACATGCCAACTCACTGTAGAAATACCGTAGAGTCGGTTCTATAACATCAATCCAAAATTCAAGATTAGCAACGCCCATTTTACTACGTACTGGTCACATGTTGGTCAAGACTGACATTCGTGACGGGGATTTGAATAGGCCGTCAGTACTAGGGGCTATTTACGGATTGTGGTTTCATGGGATAGAGATCAATTTTACCATGCATTCAAGAATTCCACGGCTCTGTTGTTAGTGGTTGACAAAAGCTTTGGATTCTTTATTGATACAAGTTGTATACTGCGGCATTTGACCGACTTCATAGGTCTAGTGATGTCCCACCACCACCTCATGTCTTATTCGCAAGAAACTGACTAGGCCTTCTTCGGTGCGCCATTGGTCGATCAGTGCAGGCGGGAAACCGGGCTCTGACATAGTAATGAACTGGGGCGGGACTTCGGCATATAATGCATTGATGTTATAGAACCGACTCTACGGTATGTTGTAGTAGTGCTGTACTGGCAGTATACATGTATGTAGGGGATGGAGGAGAAAGTTGCGATCGGCACAATAACGCACTTACAGCAAGATTGGTTATGTGTGAAACTTCTGCTCTTTTGGTAGAATATTTACAATGTTTGGAGCAAGAGTAGGTCCTATATAGGCTTACTTTAGAAGAAGCAAAAGCCTCTAAACAATATTTTTACCATACAAATTATATTTACAAGATAATGGTGATTGAAAATTATTTACAAGTTTTAAGTTGATTGATGAACAGTTAACAATTACTCCCTGCGAGAAACACATCTCGTTTAGATACAAGCTGGGGCCTGTGATTGTTGAAATGGAAACTTTGGTACCTGTCACTTCGATTCTGGCTTGGGTCCATTCTTAATTATAATGTGATAAAAAGGGCCCAAGTGTAGGTTCTTTCCGATGTTTGTTGTTTGCTGCAACCACCTTACAAACCCACACATTAAAATGTCCTCGCTGACCATATCAACTCAATCATTCGTTCCCTTATTCAATCCCTAGATTTCCGACTATAAAACCCCCGGGATAAAACCTGTAAAGAGGGGCTGTCTAGGCCATCTTGACTGTTCGAGTGGGATTTATTGCTACAAAATACCAAAAGAGATATGTTTAAATGAAAAAGTTGCAGGATGTTGGTCAGTTCAGGCATAAGACATGTAAGAAGGAAAATCTAAAATTTGAAGATTTTTAAAAAGTTATGAAAAGTGAATGTATCTTTCTCCTAATTCATTAAAACACTTTGGTTCTACGCCCAACTTACACACTGGCTGCAACATTGTGCTTTATCTCGTATGCTTTTAATTTTGATCTGTTTAGGAAAACTTTGTGTTCTTTTATTTTCCAACGAGAATGTACATGTGTACCTTCCAAGATAATCCCAATATCAAAATGCGATTTTATCAATTAAATGTATGTACTAGAACCAAACATTCCTATTATTGTAGTTGCATTCCGAATTTAGAATTTAAAATCAGCGTGATATCATTCACCAGTCAATCCTATGAATTCCGGTGAAGAAACTTTTAAAAAATCGTTTCTCATTTTCCAGATATAATAGATGTATCAGAATATCATCAGTTTTTATGAATTTGATATTTTGCCAAATTTGATAGTTCCCATATTTTTCTCTCGTCAACAGTCACTCATCATCATAACATAAAAATTCATGCTGATTATTCCATCATTTTTACTTCAACGACGGAAAATTTAACGAAAGTCTAAAAATGCCCCCAAAACAATGGCACGTTTTTCTGATGATATTTTGATATTTCTTGAAAACGACAAGAGATTTTTCAAAACTTTTTTCAAAGAATTTCTTGCAAATCACCAGAGATTAATATCAAGCAAATTTTTAAATGAAAATTGGTGATTTTAAAAATTGTGTTTTTTCTTGATATTTTGAAATTCTAATATTTGCCACAAATCCTAAATTTGGGATGTCATCATTTAGGCAACATATTTTTGTGTATAAAAAGGGCAATCCTGCCCACAAATGACCACTGGCATCCTCTCAGCAGAATAGAAAACATCACTGTCTTTTTATTTTTTAACAAGACTGTACATGTATGCACCAATCTTTTCCCCTCTGTCTCAGGAATGTTTAGTGTGAAGACACGCTGGAGGGAAGTTTTACATGAAGGCGTATTCTAGTGCTGACCTTACTGACTATATAGAACATACATGCCAATACAAGTCAATGCGGCTACAAATACAGCCAGGCCGAAGGTGCTAATTAGTCAAAAAACAGATTGAGGCTTAACATGTTTACACTTTAACAAGTTATCTGGTACGTGTTTACCGCTATAACAACAGTCACCTCGAACTTGGACATCCAAGATGGAAGATTGGAGATATCAAGTGAAAACAGAGAAACATTTTCGAAAAATGGATATGTGCAACCAATGGATAGACGTACAGAAATAAAACAAACTGTCTCTTCTTCTTAGAAGACTGATCGAGTAGCCGTCAGTTGTGGTATTCCAAACAAATTCCTCAATTTCCTCAAAATGACGTTTAAAGTTGACACAATGGCATTCAAAATCATTCAATTCAATTTAATTTTAAAGTGCATCTTTTTTTCAACATACCACAAAGTGTATGTGATAGCGTGTGTTTTGCAGCATATTTTGCATTTTTAAAGTTGCAATTCTACCAAGCCATGGCTTGCTCAAACTTGAAAAACCTGTTTTCGATACCACTTTTGAAATCAAATTTTGATATGTTATTCAAATAAGTACACTGATAAGATTCTGAAGTGATGGAGTATGAAGATCAAAGTGTCATAAAAACCAAAAATTATTCTGAAATGTTGAACAGGTCCTAAATGAATTTAGCTTAGAAGTTCAGTTCCGGATTGGGTGAATTCACGGTTGACTGCCCAATATGTATAATATACCAGAGCATGTTTAGTATAACTCTAAAGCCGTGACGTCATTGGCGTTTAGAATGCATGATTGTGGTTGTGCGTGAAGCAGCGGAATTCATTCAAAACTGGTTTTTTTTCGTTCAAGTGTTTTGAAGAAGTAGGCCTACAATCCCAGAATTTAGTTCTCATTACATAATAAAAAATATCAAAGAATTGTAAAAATTTGTTCCAAGATCTGAAACTTTTCGTCCAAGATTGTCACGTGCGTCTTGCCAAGAGCACAAAACTGATGACGTCTTGAAGTACATAAACAACCCAGGTACATTTCGTCATCTTCATGACTTTACTTTTTGCCTGGCATATCTCTGACACATTGGGAAACTTCCGGCATAGAACATGCAGTAGGATCATTGTTCAAAAGGGCTGAAAATTACCGCTTTACCTCATCCGGGGTTTGCAATAGGGAGACAAGACCAATTCCAACAACTTTTCAAAAGGGACCCATAGTAAATTCTCAAGGACTTAGGAGCTATAGGCATAGTTCGAGGCTACCCTTCATTTCATGATTTACGCTGAATATCAACCTCACTACACTTCTTGGTAGATGGGGACACTACGTCGGTCCACTTCCGCCGTTGATCCAAACCACTTCTTAGAAATAACCAACTGAATTTCATTGAATAATTTTGGCGGTCATCGAGACATCGCGCCATCGAGTCAAGTACAACAAGCCCACAGCAAGAAGCTGTGCCTTCAAGTATCCTTATCAAGTGCTTGTCAGTCATGCAAGTGGCATCTTTTGTTTTTAGACTGATCTTTTAAATTTTTGTTCAGTTATTCCAAACCTGTTTGATCATCAGACGCTACATAGCAATTTTAGATGTCTCATCAAATTCCATATTTCAGGAATCCTGTAGGCCTACTAGTCACTCATGCAAGTGAAATGAACTGTGGGGCAAATGCAGAGATATTTGAGGAGATTTACTAAAATTGCCAGGAGCTCTTTTCTGAATAAGTAATGAGAAGCCATTACCATATTGCTGGCATCTCCTCCTTTTATAGCCCCCCCCCCTACAGGTTTAAGAACAATTCTGGTCCCATACATGAACAGAGTGATATCCCGCCATATCCCAAACCTGAGAAGTGTAATTCAACCAAGAAATCTAAGCCTTCAGCAGCAAATGATTATTTTATACTAACATCAGATGAGGCATTCAAGGCTAAAGAAGAAAAAGAACGTAAAGAACAAGAAAAAATGAAAAAAAAACGCCTACGTGAGGAGAAAGTAAAACTGAAGAAGAGCATGAATATGAAAGCATCGAGGCAAAAGAACAAAGAAAATCAAGACCCGAAGAGCGATGACTGCTTCAATTGCACCATTCCTTATGAGGAGGGAGACGAGGAAGAAAATCCGTATGGTGCAGTGCGATACGTGTGAAAGATGGATGCACATTGGCTGCATTCCAAAAAACCGAGCCAAGTGAGTGGGTCAGCGAAATAACAACAGTAATGAAGAAAAATGGTCAAGTTAGAGTATGTCTAGACCCTATCCCCTTAAACAGAGCCATACGCCGCCAACATTACCCATCCACCACCCTTGAACAAGTGCCTGCTAAAATGCCCAATGCCAAGATCAGTTTGATGTCACAGCTGGCTACTGGAAACTCAAGTTGACCCCAGCCAGCTCAAAGCTAACCTGCTTCAACATCCCTGGGGTCGTTTTGTATTCCTGAGGACGCCCTTTGGTATTAGCTCTGCAGGAGAAATATGGCAACGTGCCATGGTGGAAGAATTTGGCAGAGTTAAAGGCCTAGATTAATCTGGTGGACCATATTAATTAGTCTCCAAGCCTTATGAGTCACCTTCTATTTTGCAGCAGTTGGAATGGTTGGCAAAGTTCGCCACTTGTTTTATGATGTATCTTATGTTAAGCAGTAGGCCTATAACTCATTAGCATGAATACCATTCCTTATATGGATGTACCAGTAGCAGCCTGGCTCTGGAACTTTCCAGGCCACGTCCTCGTGTGACTTTGATCAGTTTTTGTTCAGCTCTCATCATGTCAAGAAGCTGTAAGATGCTGTAGTCTTTATATTCAATATATTCATATCCAGTTATCTGAAATCTCCTTATTATTCATCCATTAATACGCCCAAAGGATAAAACATGGTGTCAGAAGTGTAAAGACTCATTCTCGGACTATTCCATCATCGTTTTCCTGACAAAGCTCTGGATATATCATCGGACATTCATGACTCCGCCGGCTGAACAAAGAAAAGGGGCGTATCACCACGTGTGCCATCAGAGGAATGGACTAAACCACTAACGATAACACCGTAATGTGATTTTTATCAAATTAATTGAACTCTCTACGGACATCCGTCGGCAGGTAGTTGACATTTACTCTTTTTTGTGAAAACAGTGTTTTCCAAGTCAGTCTTCCATACACAGTGTGTATACGTTGCTACAGTGTAGAACATGTCGACCGAACCGGAACCTACGGCGCCCACGACGACTACCACGTATGTTGTCGCTGGGGACACGTCGGGCGTAAAACCGCCGCAATTCGATTGGGAGGCCACGGATCTAACGAAACATTTCAAGACATTCAAACGATACTGCGAACTGATGCTAGGAACTCCGTCATACGCCTCAAAGACGCCGAAGGAAGTTGTCAACTACATCTTGTTATGGATGGGCCCACAAGCCATCGACATCTTTGACAATCTGAAATTCGAGAATGCTGCCGACAAGGATAGTCCAGAGAAGGTATGGGACTCTTTCCTAAATTACTTCGAGCCGAAGTCTAATTTTAGACTTGCGCGCTTTCAGCTACAAGAAATCATGCAAGGACAATCCGAATCTGTCGATACCTATGTGACAAAACTCAAAGTTCAAGCACAGAAATGTCGTTTTACGGACAATACGCAACTCGAGGATTACATAGTCGACCAAATCATCAAAGGTACTGCCCACGAGAATGTACGCCGAAAACTCCTCAACCAAGATCCGACGAAACTAACGTTAGACTCCGCCATGGATGTAGCTCGTACCTATGAAGCAACGACCAACCAGATGCAAACGTTCTCGAAGACCATCGGCGAGGTCCAAGAGAATCCACACGAAAGGCAGTCTCGATCCAAGTCACGAAATCGGTCGCATCACCACCGCGGGAAATCGGCCCAACGGGGCAAGGACTCATGTTTATACTGTGGACATCAGCCGTCTCACTCCAGAGACAAGTGCCCGGCACGAGAACGGAAATGCAACAAGTGTGGCAAAATGGGCCACTGGGGCAGAGTTTGCCTGAGTGACAAACATCGAAGCCGATACGATGACGCTGGGTTCCGCGGGAGGACCAGAGGCAGAGGTCGTGGACAGACGAATCGAGGTTCATGGAATAGAAGACGAACGTCACATCATCGAGTACACGAGATATCAGATCAGAATCAGCAAGAGGGGCTGACGAATACCTTTGAGCAGATGTCATTCGATACAATCAACATTGATGCTGTGAACAAGCACAGGACCGAAGCATACGCGACAGTACAAGTAAAGCACAAAAACAGGACCGCAAATCTTCGAGGGAAAGTCGACACCGGGGCACAAGGAAATGTCTTGCCCATTCGTACGTTTCGCCAAATGTTTCCGGACAGGTTGGATGCCAACGGGCTACCTGTCGATCTAAACCCTTCAGATATTCAACTTACCGCATACAATGGAACTCCAATTCATCAATATGGGAAACTTACGCTGGAATGCCAATATCGCCAAGGAGCGCTGATTCAACCAACTTTCTACGTTGCGGAAACGCCTGGCCCAGTCATCTTTGGATTACGCGATAGTGTCGATCTTGGGCTAGTTCAGTTGAATTGTGACGTCCATGCCGCGAAACCACGTGTATGTGCCACAAATTCCACCCAAAATAAGGATGTCGTAAGATCAGCTGAGCAGTTACGTAACCTATATCCAGACAGATTTCAAGGCATTGGTCATTTTCCGGGGAAATATAAACTAACTTTACAACCAGAGGCAAAACCCGTGATTCATGCGCCTCGCAGAGCACCTATACAGTTGTATGATAAGATCAAAGAGGAACTCAATAGGATGACTGAACTTGGTGTCATTAGACCAGTTACGCAACCAACAGACTGGGTTTCTAGTATCACCTACGTACATAAGCCGAACGGTAGTCTCCGCATTTGTTTGGACCCCAAAGATCTCAATGCGAACCTTAAACGCGCACAGCAGCACATTCCTACAGTAGAGGAATTAACACATCGCTTCCGAAAAGCGAAGGTTTTCTCAAAATTGGATGCAAAATCTGGCTATTGGGCTCTGGAACTAGATGAAGAAAGCCAATTGTTGACAACTTTCAACAGTCCGTTTGGTAGACATTGCTTCATTCGTTTGCCTTTCGGAACGAAAGTTTCTGGTGATTTGTTCAACCAAGCCATGCAAAAGATTCTTGATGGACTCAATGGTGTGATTTCAATACATGATGACATTACCGTTTATGGCGAGGGCGATACAATCGAACAGGCAGTTGCAGATCATGATAAGAACTTGAGAAACCTCATGGAACGCGCTCGCGAAAACAACCTTGTGTTCAACTTCGAGAAAACCCATATTCTCCAGCCAGAGATTGTCTTCTTTGGTAACATATATGGCCGTGATGGAGTAAGACCAGATCCACAGAAAGTTGCTGCAATTCGGGATATTTCATCTCCAACCTGTGTTAAAGAACTCCAGTCATTCTTGGGCATGGTAACGTACCTTGCGCCATTCATCCCCAAACTCAGTGAGTTAACTGCACCTTTAAGAACTCTTCTGCAAAAGGACACAGAATTTCAGTGGCATCATGAACACGAGAGTGCATTTCAGGCACTCAAGGAGCACATTTGTCAAACTGGCACGCTTAGCTATTTTGATCCGAAACTTGACACTATGATACAAGTGGACGCTAGTCAGAAAGCATTAGGAGCCGCACTGATTCAAGATGGTAAACCAATTGCATACGCATCAAAAAGCCTCTCCCCGGCAGAGAGCAGATATGCGAACATTGAACGAGAACTATTAGCTTGTGTGTTCGGGGCAGAAAGATTTCACACATATGTGTATGGGAAACACGTGGAAATACAATCGGATCACCGCCCACTCGAGATGATATCAAAAAAAGAACCTCACCGCTGCACCCGCACGCCTGCAACGAATGTTACTTCGTCTGCAGAAATATGACTATTCTATCAAATATGTGCCAGGATGTGAAATGATTCTGCCGGACAGTTTGTCCCGATTGCCGAAATCGAATTCATCAGACTCTGAAATTGACTTGAATGTGAAGGTCTGTTTCGTGCAATTCAGCAGCCAAAAGATTACGCAACTTCGCGAGGAAACAGACAGGGATGAACAATTAGTGGTGTTGAAAAGACTCATTGCGAATGGATTTCCGGACTATAGCCGCGATATGCCACGTTATCTATCTGATTTTTGGTCATTCAGAGATCAGCTCTCTTTGGACAATGGACTAATTGTCAAAGGGACTCAGATAATCATTCCAGAAGTGCTAAGAGGTGAATACTTGGAAAAGATACACCAAGGTCACCAAGGGATCACACGATGTCAGCAACGCGCCAGAAACAGTGTGTTTTGGCCTGGCATCAACCGTGACATCGAGAATCGCATCAGACACTGCATACCCTGCCAAACTCATCAGGCATCCCAGACAAAGGAACCGCTGCAACCAATCATGCCAGAAATTCCGAACATTCCTTGGCACACTCTTGGGACTGATTACTTTGAATATGAGAACAAATCGTATCTCGTCATAGCGGATTACTTTTCGAAATTTCCGTTCGTCGAACGAATGAAGGACACTTCAAGCAAAGCAACAGCAGAGGTCACTGAGAAAGTTCTTTGCACCTTTGGAATACCGAGTCAAATCATCAGCGACAATGGAGGATCGTTTATTGGTAGTGCCTACCAGAACCTGATGGACAAATTCTCTATTAGTCACGTGACCAGCTCACCCCGATACTCGAAATCGCATGGATTTATTGAGAGCCAAGTGAAAATCGCAAAAGCAATAGTAAAAAAGACCAACGACTTGCAATCAGCGCTATTGGTGCACCGTAGCACACCTTTAGGACACAATATGCCATCGCCGGCTGAACTTCTATTCAGTCGAAAAATCGCCAACGATTTGCCAACTTACGTCAAATCTTCAGCAACGGATGCTGAGATTGAACACCGACAAGAGGCACAGCAAAAAACCACGAACTGGTACAATCAACATTCACAGGAATTACCAGAACTGTGTATGAACCAAGCTGTGTTTTATCAAGATGCAGCAAAGCGCACATGGTCTCCAGGAACTATAATTGGCATAGGACCAGAACCCAGGTCGTACACAGTCAAATGCAACATTTCGGGTCGTTCGCTACGTCGGAACAGAGTTATGATCCGACCTAGGCATGTGACATTTGATACGCACGCGTCACGTTATTTCGTTGAGCAGGAGGAAATTCCGGAAACTTCTACGCCAAGCGAACCAATCGCAGCAGGATCACGTGCTACCGAAACTTCGACGAATAACACAATACCAGCAACTCCAGTGACGTCAAGGGAGGATATCTCTCCACCATCTCCGAATCCAGTTAACAACAGGCCACAGCGTACGAGGAAGCCACCTGTTCGTTTCAAAGACTACGTTACATCGTAAATGAAAGTGTGACTGATTAAAGGGTTAAACTTCTTGGAATAAGCATCGCATTTCTATGTGTAGTGATATAGTGATGTTTACAAACAAAAAACAGGTGATGTGCTAGTAACCTCTCCCTGTATGCTATGTGTGCTGATTCCGGGAAGCCAGTCAAAACATTCTTGTAACCCATCTGGATCCATGAACTCAATACCAGTAGTCATTAGTCATACTCACTTGACACATATTGGACTTTTGTAACACGAACTATTTAGAATGAAGTAGAAAGTAGAACACTTGTATTTTGTTTGTCGTAAAAAAATATACCACTTAGTGTAAATGTACCATAACATTCGAGAGTGAAATAAGTGACTCTGTTTGGATTTAGAATACCATGTACTTCTTAGTAGTTCATACATGATAGGATTCATTGATGCACTTAGTTATTTTTCACAATAGATTTAAAAAAAAAATAGTAGAAATGTGTAGTACTATAATCCAGTCTAATCACATAGAATAGGAGACACTTCTTAATGAGGGGGATGTTTTATGATGTATCTTATGTTAAGCAGTAGGCCTATAACTCATTAGCATGAATACCATTCCTTATATGGATGTACCAGTAGCAGCCTGGCTCTGGAACTTTCCAGGCCACGTCCTCGTGTGACTTTGATCAGTTTTTGTTCAGCTCTCATCATGTCAAGAAGCTGTAAGATGCTGTAGTCTTTATATTCAATATATTCATATCCAGTTATCTGAAATCTCCTTATTATTCATCCGCCCCAAAGGATAAAACACCACTCTCCTCATGATGCATGCAGTCTATGGTTGAAAACCATACAAGACATGGCTTAAGATTTTTCATCAGACTTCTTTGTAATTACATTAAGTTTACCTCCGAACAGAAAAAAAACAGTCAAACGTTCATAAAACATTTAGTGTCCGATTTCGAAAATTCAACAGCATTTTTCTTGTCAAAGTGAGCCTCTTCAGATTCTGCACTTTGTTTAGAATTTGGGTACATCAAATTTTTGGTGTGCAATTCAATCAACTGAATTAGTTGGGCGGAAAATTGGTTCCTTTCAGGGCGTCTTCCAACGGCGTGTGGATTTACCGCAGTAAGTTTACCTGGTGTGGTGGCGCGTTTTCGGCTGATGAATTTATCAGACACAGGAGATGGTGCGCTGGAAAACCGCAGAAGAGGTTCTGTTGCCAGTGTTGTCCCGGCAGGTATTTGACGGCCAGTCAGCTGGGGCGTCATCTCAGAAGGCAGCACAGCGACACTATTTTCCGTGATTCCAGGAGGAGGATGGACGTGGACATACTACGGACATTGGTAGTATAGTCCTGGGGCTGAGGGGGGTCCTGTGTGCAATCGTATGTCCCCTAATTTTGACTCTTGATCCTTGTAGGCGACCCCTAGGAGATTGAAAAAAACTTGGGTAGACATTCCAGATGTGGGGCAGAAAGGTGGAATTCAAGATGGCGTCCAAGATGTCCGCCGCATCACTAAACCCATTATAACTCCCTGTATAATTGTGCTAGAGGGATGAATTTGGTGTCTTTACCAAGGTTTTGGGGGTCAAGGAGTCCATTAAAACCATTTACAGGGTAAAAATAGGACGGGATAATGCTGAAATTCAAAATGGCCGCAAATATGGCCGCCGCGCCTTCACATCTACCCTAACTGGCTTTAGAATTGTGCTAGATGTATAAATTTGGTGTCATTTCATAGGTTTTAGGGGTCAAGGAATCCGTTAAAACCATTTACAGGATTAAAAAAGTAAGGGAAAATGGCGAAATCCAAAATGGTGGCCAATATGGCCGCCGCACCTATACATTCACCAAATGAATTGGCTTGAAAATTGAGCTAGATGTATAAATTTGGTGTCTTTTCATATGTTTTAGGGGTCAAGGAATCCGTTAAAACCATTTGCAGGATTTAAAAAGTACGGGATAATGGTGAAATCCAAAATGGTGGCCAATATAGCCGCCCCACCTGTACATATACCTATCTAATTGAGCTGGATTATAAAAAAGATTCACTGTAAAAAAGTACAGGATAATGGTGAAATCCAAAATGGCCGCAAATATGGCGGTTGTACCTTTACGTCCACCTGACTACTGACCTGACAATTGAGCTAGATAAATAAATTTGTTGTCTTAACATAGGTTATGTGGGTCAAAGATGTCATACCATTTATACTGCAAACGAAATGAATGGCTCATCGTTAATTCCAATATAGGGCCTGTAATTGATCATCACACAGGTGATGTAGAGGAAGGAAGAAACAGATTTTTTTACATGAAATGGGACTTTAACAGTGAAAACACTAATCCTGAAACATAACAATTAGAAAGATTAAGTACAGGTGTGATAAAATGTAACGGACACTGTGCCTTTAAAGCGTGAGATTTGGTGGCACAACACCTTTAAATGTTGGAATGTTATGTTGACATGTTAGTTTTCCAAGGTTATTTCAGTTCTGTATTGTGTTGATGTTTAAGCGTAGTGTGAAGGAATTTGCACCTGATTTTCTAATTCTGGTTAGGTAATTATTTGCCATGCTGCCGTGGGGAATGAGGTAACTTTATTGCTTATATTGGGTGCGCTCTACTGAGGCACTGTCTTTCTTCTCTACACGTCTTAGAGGACTGTTGGTCTCCTCTTTTCCTTCCAATTTTTGTACTTTTCTCTCAATTATGTTCAGTTAAACTACAGGTAGGTCTCATTCCCTGACGGCATGCATGGTAGACAACGCCTTTTAGTTTTTT
>NMRB01001932.1:83759-101580 GCA_002633025.1 Notospermus geniculatus | reverse complement strand
AGGAGAAAAAGGTGACAGACACTCTATCAGAAAATACCAGTGACTGTGACACAGGCTGCGATTAATTGCAAAATCGTTGAAGTGGTTAACTGCGCAATCAGTCTCACACGGTTGAACGATTACAATACTTTTTTCAATAGCGAAGGAACCAATCATTTTTTTCTCATCTTGATGAAGATGGAGTACCCGAGATTTATTCAGCATCAATTGTCAACGGATAAAGACATCATTATAAGATTTCATATTCACCTGATAATCTGAGAAATTGGACACTCAACCTTAGATTTACGACCGTCAAAGTTGGGCGTTACTACTCCGCTGACATGCTCAATTCGTTTGATGTATTGCTGTTTAACCCTCTGTCAAATCGTGCAAAAAATCCTCTTTTATGCTGATTGATGGTTTATAGGCTGTGATAGATTTGGTCTTTCTGGAGTTCCCTGACAGTGCTGGGCTCTAATCAATTTCATCTTCGTATTGCCACCCTCTGTCAGAGACTGCTGGGTCCAGGACTGATCTAGTAACTGCATGCCAACGTCCAGATCAGGAATTGCTCGAGGGCCTAGTTTGGTTATGATACATTTGTGGTGTTGGTCAAGAATCACAAGGAGCATGTCTCAAGGGGTTCGACTAACACCAAGATCATCTTATTAAATTCACCCTTGACCAGACCCGCTGTTTTAAAATTGTTGGCATTTCGTTCATTCTTGCTTTCACTTTCGGCAGTAGCACTGTAGCACAGCTGATTCTATGAACTGAAGGAAATTATTAATAAAACCTCAACAAGCTTATAGCTTTTTGCCTTTTTACAGCGATTTTCTGATGATTTCAGAAGTTACTTTGAATTGAGACTATTTCCTAATTTTCAGAGAAAAACGATTCTCACAGAGCTAATCATGTCAAGAAATCCATTAAATCGCAACGAAGGATTATCTATTCTTTTCATTTTCACAAAATAAAAGAAGATTAATCAAAGTGAATAAAGCATAATTGGGCGTATTCCAAGCCGATCTGAAGAAGGAAAAGAAGCTTTGATTTGTTTGCCGTTTTTCTCAGAGCAGAATGCAAACCTAGCTTAATGATCCACGCAATTAGCTCGATCCCCTCGTTGATGTAGATGGCAGCAAGATAACTACTAGAAGACTTCTTCAAATCAAAGGCTGCACTTCATGCACTGGAACACTTCAGTGCATCTTTCCGTCCGGCGGTCGGATAACAGGTCTAGATCTGAGTTATCATGAAGCATATCTTTTTCCACATCTCTTTGGTATCTTTGTGACCTGCTTCATGCCTCGTGCCCCGAATATTACATCGTTTAAAGGAAACACCAGCAAATCAGGCCATGGGGAATATGCTTGTGTAAATGCTTATCCATACTCAGAGATTTTAAACATGAACAGGCGTTGGTGACAATATGGCTGTGTGATCGGCCATCTTACAATATGGCTGCCAGTGCTGCCATCATGGTCAGCAAGGATGACTGTTGGTGCGGAAAGGTCACCTTATCCCATCAAAACAACTCAGTTTTCTTCTCTACTGAAGGTGAACGTGTTTTCTCATTATCGTAGAAGACAGAAGCTGATGCAAGATTACAATCACACCGCAGTTTTATTACGAGAGAGAATAGCTTATAACCATATTTTATTAAGAGATATGCCGCGCCAGCTGTGCCGTGCAAGAAAGATCCAATTACAGGATTGACGTAAACAGAACCGTATTTCAAAATGTCACTATCTCTTCAAAAAGTAGTGAAGACGAAGGTTTACGAAGTTAAATATTTCGAAGAATAAATTCAAATGAAAGGCGAGAGCTTATCCTTTTAGCTTTGTGCTGCTTGCATTCCAACTCTGCATCTATTTCTGTTTAAAGAAGATTTGCAGAATGGGAT
Organism: Notospermus geniculatus; assembly: GCA_002633025.1. NCBI lineage: Eukaryota > Metazoa > Nemertea > Pilidiophora > Heteronemertea > Lineidae > Notospermus > Notospermus geniculatus. The sequence continues at coordinate 99,692 of NMRB01001932.1, read as the reverse complement.
GGATGGATACATAAAGGCTGAGTTGATGCACTGTTTTCTTGGCATCTATCAACCCTTTCAATGTCACGGGATGTCCCTATTTGAACGTCTGCCTAATGAACCCACATACATGTACGTCATGCATTTGCAGTTTGCACGTAATGTCCCCATTTGGATAGAATCAAATAAAATGTCTACATAGTCAGTCGATTTGTGACGACGGCCATATCATTTCTATACCGATCAAGTGAGGACACACAGATGACTACATGAACGTGGACTTCATGTCCCCATTTGTGTTGTATAAAGGGGAATGTTCCCATTCGACACAAGACACACGTCGGTGTGTTCCATCCGGGATACTGTGAATCATGTTGCCTACTCACATTCTAATGCATTTCTTGATGATATAGCCTTTCTGAATCAATTCAAACAACACATTTCACGTCACCGCTGATTTTTTCATGTATATGTATGTAAATAAGATGGGAATGGTATCGGCCATTGGTGCTCGAGCCAGCTGAATCGATCCCGACTCCCACTTGCACTCGGTAACGATGGATTTTACCCACTTGACCCTCCACAGAATTGACGACCTGGGAGTTCGTTTTGGCCGTTTGCTGGAAAATTTACGAAGAACATCACATCTAATCAAGCCAACGAACCAATTAGCCAACCTCTTAAAGTAAACACGTTTTATGACATGGCGAGTTCGCCGAGGAGATTGGGGGTCTGATTTAACTTTATGTGACAGCTGCTCGATCATTGTCGAAAGTGTCTACAAGGGGTTTTGCTTGTTTGGAACCGGGCGTGGAGAGTTGCGCTTTGAAATGACCAACAAGCCGTATGGGTNACTGCACCCAAGTGTGTAAACGGGTACAGGTCGGAAATGCTCAGATTGTATACTGCTGAATGAGCAGCACATTTGAGTTCAACTGAAAGGTTTCAGGACATTCTGGGGTTAAATTGGCGAAGTCGGATAACCTCTATCGTATAGTTGACATCAGACTATAAACTCAAAGAGTCAAAGTTGGAGCATCGTAAGCTACACCCAAAGAATCTAAGTCAAGAAATAATGACCGATTTGGACCGAGGTTCAACACGCTGGATTCATGTGATCGGGATAAGGCTCAATCTCCGTGCATGCTGGAAGCTTTTAAGCAAGAAATTATCATCTTAAAATGGAGAGGGTAGAATCGTGATTTCTAGCTTTCGAAACTTTACACCGAATCTAGGGTTTAAACACCTAATGGCATAAATGTTATCCCCTAAATCCCCTTAACCAACCACCCACACAACTACAACCTGTTCCTGTGAGGTCTTTTTCTCTCTCCGCTGATCTGCATTCTCAGCGCGGATCATCCTCAGCATGACCGGATGTCATCCAAACCTCAAGGTCATCGTCCCCGATACTGGTTGCTAATTGTTATGCAAGGCGCCGTGAAGGGGATGAAGATTGCTTCGGCAATCAATGCGGATCATTTAGTTCACCGAAGCGGATTGTCACTGCATTCCTTTTGTTACCATCAACACATAGTGTGTAAACGGGTACAGGTCGGAAATGCTCAGATTGTATACTGCTGAATGAGCAGCACATTTGAGTTCAACTGAAAGGTTTCAGGACATTTTGGGGTTAAATTGGCGAAGTCGGATAACCTCTATCGTATAGTTGACATCAGACTATAAACTCAAAGAGTCAAAGTTGGAGCATCGTAAGCTACACTCAAAGAATCTATGGCCCGTTTACACATGCAACTTTTCATATGCAACTTCATGCAACTTGTTGCAAAAACCTGATGAGACCCAAAAGTTTCATAAAAGTTGCATGTGTAAACGGGCATGCAACTTGTTGCAACACGATCACGCTGGATGTTGCATCGATTTTTCTGTGTGTAAACCGTCCCAGGTAGTTTGCAACAAGTTGCAGGTTGCTGCAACTTGCAACTTGGTGCAACCTAGTGTAAACCGCCCTTAGTCAAGAAATAATGACCGATTTGGACCGAGGTTCAACACGCTGGATTCATGTGATCGGGATAAGGCTCAATCTCCGTGCATGCTGGAAGCGTTTAAGCAAGAAATTATCATCTTAAAATGGAGAGGGTAGAATCGTGATTTCTAGCTTTCGAAACTTTACACCGGATCTAGGGTTTAAACACCTAATGGCATAAATGTTATCCTCTAAATCCCCTTAACCAACCACCCACACAACTACAACCTGTTCCTGTGAGGTCTTTTCTCTCTCCGCTGATCTGCATTCTCAGCGAGGATCATCCTCAGCATGACCGGATGTCATCCAAACCTCAAGGTCCTCGTTCCCGATACTGGTTGCTAATTGTTATGCAAGGCGCCGCGAAGGGGATGAAGATTGCTTCGGCAATCAATGCGGATCATTTAGTTCACCGAAGCGGATTGTCACTGCATTCCTTTTGTTACCATCAACACATAAGAAAGAAAAGAAGGCATTGGATATTCATCTCTGTCACCGACACGTTCAACGCCAGCGATGTTGCTGATCCATTCCGCTCACGTCCCACGGGACGTTAATTTGGGACTGGAATGTTGATCGTTGGAGACAATTAAGCATTTCTTAACTGTTTCCTAACGCTATTTAATGACTTCTTCAATGACTTTTACGCCGTACTTCCGAACAGAAGTTTTGATGACTAAAACGAACAAAAAGTAATTAAATACAGAAACTTTCTTACGGGGCCACTGAACGCGCTGCTCCACGCCAGTATCACCGGCCGACCGAATTCAACGTCCAGTCCGTGATGGTGTTAAATACGGCAACCTATGCAACCGATCCTCGATCGGCGGCGCCAAGGGGGAATTACATATCCCTTGTTTCTTTTGTTTTTCACCATCGTGTCCTATCTCGTTCAAACTCACCACCTCACACCCACTTATTAATAAGATTACAAGTCGTTGTGGACAGCTTACCAACAAATCATCATTTTTTTCCATAATAATAAAGAAGGAAACTCGATGAGGTGAATTTCATTAACTTTCACCAATCTTTTGAATGATTTATATGGTGTATGGTAATATTGCTTATATGATATTCTTACGCTTTTGTTATAGGATTGGCGTAATGAAATTTCTTTTTTACCCAAGCGGATAAATGCTAAAGTGACATTGAAACGTAAATATAATTTCAACTCCGTCTCGGGGGAAATTACTTGCATATCTTAAGTGTCCCCTTGGGATAATTTTAAGAAGATGCGTTTTAGCGAATAGTTGGGAAACTACCAGTATTTCATTCAGGCTAACGGGCGAAAAGGTCGATGACTCCACAAAGAGCCTTTGTGCGAAAGGATATCTAAATTGGAGACTGATTGGTGAGTAGTCTGTCTTTCAGCCAATCAGTGTCAATGTTACAAGCTTCGGTAGGGGAGAGGGCGAGGTTCTTTGCCCTTCCGAGAGGAGTCCGTGTAGCATACCTTATACGTTCCTAGATCAAATTAAATGTAGCCTAATGCTGCATCATGATCTACTAACAAAATGGGAGATAGGCAAAAATCTAAGGCTTTTAGGCACTTAGAGCTTCGGTTCGCTTATCCATTTTTGATTCTAATGATTTGATACTAGATATAGATGCATCGTTGTTTTGAAAACCAACTTACGCGCATTTTCCGTATCCTAGCTATTTTCATTTTTATGGAGTATCAACAGCGTACTAGCTTGACTCCACTCAAAAAAGGAAAGTGAGACCACCGGTAATGCGCGGAAACCATTTGCGTAAACATCTGACGCTCAAATTTGGACTAGTTCCGCAAAAATAACTTTGCTCCCATTTGCAGGTGATGGAAGGCAGGTTAATGCTTTCTAACCAGGTTCGGCAACGTGACACTTTCATAAACTACATGTAGGGTGACAGCAATGACTAGAGGCAAGTCAACTGCAAGGTACTACTTGTAAAAAATCGACGTCAGGTGTGCAAGACGTAAGGCCTGGTGATCAAAGAGCATGCATGTCCTCAATGCCACTGATTGGCTTAACAAACTGCTTGCAATTGGTATCCAAGTGGGTTCAGCTTGAATATTACAGAGTTTTCGCAAAGCCCCCCGAAACGTCAACGCGAACGTCTGTCCTTTTGTCCGGTGCTCTCTTCGTGGCATCGAACAATGGGTTTGGCGTTCGCGTTGGCGTTTCGGGGGCTTTGCGAAAACTCCCTATTGTTGAGCGACCTCATAGACGTGAAAATACGGTGTATCAAATGGATAAGCCCACGAAATTATAAGTGGCCATAAGCGTAACCTTTGTCACGTATTAGAAAACTCTTTCATTGAAAATGTCCGAATGATCCCCCACGTCAGATTCGTCCTAAGTCTGGACATCATTCTTCCGGTGGTATACGACCCTTCCATGACCCGCGGTCGCATTTATCCGGGTCGTATTACATCGACTTAGTTCTTGTTCCCCCGTAATCCGATTAGCAGTGGTGAGATATCGCTTAAGGAAAACATTAGATGTACTCCTTTGTCTAGAACCTCCAGGCCAGGGCTTGGTGCGGCGGTCATCGGAGGGATCAAACTCGTCAAAGCAGCTTGGTGTCTGTGAATACGATACTAATGGCGGACTTCCACATGAAACTTTTCTCTTGTGAGCTGGCTCTAAATGGGCAGTTTCCCTATCCATGGGAGCTGAAGCTTGCTCACAATGGGCAATTCACCATTATTTTTTGTTTACTTACGGCTTTGCGCTCCAAACAACATCTGATTCTCACCAGTCTATCTGGCCTGACGCCCTTCTAGCCTGGTTTGAATCCATCACATTTCCCGCTTCTGAGGCGGTTAGAGCCTCAGCCAATCATCGGTGTGCGAAGGCTAATGGACGTGCCAATCAAAATCCGTGTTACAAATGTATGCGGGAAGAGAAGAGAAAGTGCCGAACGGCGATTTGTTTCACGAGTTCTGATTGGCTCTGAGGCGGGTCAAGTAGGGGTCAGATTCATTTATAATTTATGAGTTACATGTATCGCAAAAGATGACATGATTGGGACAAGGCTAAAGACGCAGTCCATGGCCTTGTTTGGACAAGATGCATAACAATGACACAAACAACAACTCACAGTTCCGTTTACCAGACAGCCAACTCACAGGAACTTTCAAGTGGAGCAGTGACTTTACGCAGAGACCAATGACACTGACGACTGCCCATAGTTTTTCTATGGTTGAGTTGCCCATAGAGAGCCAACTCGGGCAGGAAAACTCTCTCGTGTTTGTCTGCCACACGACGTGTTCAACCCGTCTCCCTCTTTTTGAACACCCGATATGTTCCCCTTGCAGGAAAATCGAGGTAGAGACGATGACTCGGTTGGCAGGTGCTCAGAAAATGTTCCTTAATGTCGCTACTATCAACATGTTTATCAACATCCCTTGCCAACCCAGATTTTATTATCTGATTATAATTTCACCCCGTACTCCTTAAGGAATCGACGCGTGTCGTATGTATGCCCCAATGTACCAACGAGTTATCACTTCAGAACTGTTGTTGACGATTCCCGTATACCCCAACGTACCAACGGGTCACTTCCTGGATGACGTCATCGATACACGTATACTCTAACGTAGCAACGAGTTTCCACTTCACAGATGATGCAAACGACATGTGATTTCTCAGCGCCAGGTGTTCCTGAAAGTGACAGAAGTCCAAAAATACCCAAAGATATCCATTTTAGTAATAGCTGCTGGTAAAGAAAACGCTGAAGTGGTGAGAAAGACCCCATTACTGCTGAATGCCGTCATACGCCTACCATGTCGTCAAAATTTCCACGGCGCGTCAAATCCAATTTCCATTATCTTCCCACAAAATATTTCTTTCTTGGCGAAGATTATTTGATATGTCCGCCTCGATGAACCTCGCATCAATTTCCTGGTGATGCGGCTGATAAGGACTGGAATCCATTAAAGACCTTGAAGAGACCACAGTATAGAGGTGAGGAGCTCTCTTTTTCGAGGTAGACTTTCGCTTCGGCCAAGTTATACTTCCTCGCCGACCAGTTACCGATGTAAAGTGTCACGGTGTTCCTGTTTTTCAGTGTTTCCCTCATTGTATTGGGAACACAGTCAATCAAAAAGTCACTCTTGCTCTCTTTTTTTGATGGAAACACCGAGAGATGTGGGGAACACTAGAAGACGTCATACCGTACACTGTTAGAAAAAACAGTAGATTTTACAGAAATTTTTTTACAGAATCAGTTCGTAAATGATAATAATGGGATTTTTTTTGTTATTTTATAAGATGACATGATTGGGACAAGGCTAAAGACGCAGTCCATGGCCTTGTTTGGACAAGATGCATAACAATGACACAAACAACAACTCACAGTTACGTTTACCAGACAGCCAACTCACAGGAACTTTCAAGTGGAGCAGTGACTTTACGCAGAGACCAATGACACTGACGACTGCCCATAGTTTTTCTATGGTTGAGTTGCCCATAGAAAGCCAACTCGGGCAGGAAAACCCTCACGTGGAGAAACTCCTTTAGTTTAAATCGTGTTTGTCTGCCACAGGACGTGTTCAACCCGTCTCCCTCTTTATGAACACCCGATATGTTCCCCTTGCAGGAACATCGAGGTTGAGACGATGAATCGGTTGGCAGGTGCTCAGAAAATGTTCCTTAATGTTGCTACTATCAATATGTTTGTCAGCATCCCTTGCCAACCCAGATTTTATTATCTGACATGTCTGATTACAATTTCACCCCGTACTCCTTAAGGAATCGACACGTGTCGTATGTATACCCCAATGTACCAACGAGTTATCACTTCAGAACTGTTGTTGACGACTTCCGTATACCCCAACGTACCAACGGGTCACTTCCCGGATGACGTCATCGATACACGTATACCCTAACGTAGCAACGAGTTTCCACCTCAGAGATGATGCAAACGACATGAGATTTCTCAGCGCCAGGTGTTCCTGAAAGTGACAGAAGTCCAAAAATACCCAAAGATATCCATTTTAGTAATAGCTGCTGGTAAAGAAAACGCTAAAGTGGTGAGAAAGACCCCATTACTGCTGAATGCCGTCATACGCCTACCATGTCGTCAAAATTTCTACGGCGCGTCAAATCCAATTTCCATTATCTTCCCACAAAATATTTCTTTCTTGGCGAAGATTATTTGATATGTCCGCCTCGATGAACCTCGCATCAATTTCCTGGCGATTCGGCTGATAAGGACTGGAATCCATTAAAGACCTTGAAGAGACCACAGTATAGAGGTGAGGAGCTCTCTTTTTCGAGGTAGACTTTGGCTTCGGCAAAGTTATACTTCCTCGCCGACCAGTTACCGATGAAAGTGTCACGGTGTTCCTGTTTTTCAGTGTTTCCCTCATTGTATTGGGAACACAGTCAATTAAGAGTGACAGATTTCTCTGTGTTCCCCTATTGAAAAGTCATGATTTCTCTTGCTCTCTTTTGTTGATGGAAACACCGAGAGATGTGGGGAACACTAGAAGACGTCATATCGTAATAGGAAAAGGCTTTGTTATTTCTACCACGCCACGGTTCCTAACAAAGCATTTTTCTCAGTGAGCGGGTGGCTACAAGTTCCATTGTTAAGCTTTGCGGTTAGAGCAATGGCTGTCGATTCTGGTTTCATGCCTTGCTTTCTTTTACCATCAACTTCATGTTGCAGTGTCAAGAATCCGTTTTTAAGAAGATCTAATGCTTTTTCTGTTGTCAACCTGTTCTCAATATAACCTATATTTTCTTAACTGACACAGTGATAACAACAGGAACAGCAAACCTGCCGTCGTTCAGCTTCCGCACGAGCGCACTCCGTACCGCCAAGACGAGCGCGATGCCCGCCGGCAGAAGCTTTGTTGTGAAGTAATTAACGAAGGATTGTGGACGTGCCGTTCTCATTCTTTCAACATCATGCTTGTGGAATTGCCCACTAGAAATCTGACAGAGGACCTCATCAAAGTCAAAAAGCTCTTTACCGAAGAGCTGATAGCTTATAAAATGAGTTTAATTATTGTTCCATGGATATCGAGTTCAACAGCTACAACATTTATTGGAAGAAGCAACTGCTCCAGATATGTTGCACCATTACGGAATTCCATTATATTTGTACTTAATGATATCAGCCTTGGCCGTCACAGCGAAGAGAATTATAGAAATAAGCCTTAACTGCCTTCGTTATAAAGCAATTTTCTTAAATCTACGAGGCTCTGAAAGCTTGATTAGTTTAAGTTTAAAAGAATCGCTTCATTGGGTATTTCTCTAACATCCGCAGAGCTAATTCTTTCACTGATCAACTGAATTGTTTTTTCTGATACATAGTTCGTTCCTCTTATTAAAGGTAAACAGGAATTAGAAGCGGGCAACGTTCCAACTTTCGTTCAACATCTTCGTTCTTAGATTCCATGATTTGGACCAGTGACTCTCTGGTCGGTTGGAGAACCAAATTCTACGGATCAGCATCTCTTTCCACAGGACTCCTCTAGCTCCTAAAGCTGTGGCGAAGGTATTGGGATGCAATCCTTTTGTTCAGCGTCAGCCACAAAATCATAGCCCAAGTCACCATAGGTCCTGTTATTCAGTCCCATCTCTGGGGGATCCGACATCCCCAAGGTGATGCAACTCGGGCAGGGGGTAAGCCAGGTGACAATTTTAACACTCTAGTCGGATGATGGGCACAGCTCGGGCAACGGTCTTTACCCTGTCAAAGCGTACACGTATCAAGCGATTGGGTTGGCGGTTGGTGTTGAAAGTGTCACAGATAGGGCAATCCAGAGCGTAAGATAAACATTCATATAGATCCAATTTAGCCGCCCTCCAGACCTGATGTCCTCCGATACGTGTTGACTTTATCCTTAGCGAAGAGGTTTCATTAAGCTTTTGCTGTGATACTTCAGCGAAAGTTGACTGCGTTATTGGGTAAATGCCATCTTCAAACAGGGTGCAGTTAAAGGACCAGTATCCGTTAATGCACAACTTGTAACTACATGTACTCTGTATGATGGATTTGTGTAAAACCTTGAAAACATTGATTGGTAATAACTAAAAAACGTCGACGCACTGAATTTCAATCGACATGTATCTGGAACAGAGAGTAGGTTCCTGGTTTAATGGACTATCAATGAACCCACCTGACTGGGTCGATGGGAACAAGCAAACAAAATGCTTCGCGTTGAACAGGTCTTCACTATGATATTTTCCAGTGAGATTCCATTTACCGTCGTTGAGCCCCTAGAAATGTGTCAGTCTGTTTATTTTGATTTCATTCCACATACAATGCACATGCACCTAATGGGAAATATTGCATCCGTTGGGATCCTCCGCAGCAAAACTACGAAAACAAAAGCATAATGACGACATTCTCGCTCTGTTTTCTAAAATATTTCAACCATTATCAAACTTTATCACCACCGACAGTCACAAATATGAATATAATCTACCGTTGTTTGATATTCTATATGGTCGTACCGTACGTACAGCGATTGTTACTAACGTTTCGAATCAAAGGGAACACTTTCCACTGACGAAACAATGCCACAAGATGTTGTTCTTTTTATCTACGTTCGTTGCTTTTGTTAAATTTTAGAAAATGAAAACATTACGAAGCAATGTTTTCTCAAAAGGTTCCGTAGATCGAACGTTGCTGGCGACTCGAAGCGTTCCACAAAATCTAAGTATAGCTTATAGGCGTACAGAAAAGGCAGCCGTATAACGGAATTTTTGACTTCACTGGTGAATGAACATCCGGATTCTTTCTTTAGTTTCCCAGCGTTAGAGGAGTGGTGTCAGAGTCATACTCGACCGTGGGATGATATTTCCGCCCTCGTCATTCGAGGGAACCAAACATAGCATCATTTTGTCATCAGGGGAAAAGCGTTGCCGTGTAAACAACATCGACACTACAACTTTAATGCAGCTAGGTTACGACGACTTAGGATGATACGTTTGCGGCAGAAAAAAATCGTGTGTTTTTTCTTGAGTGGAATGTCATGGCCGTTTCGTCAATTCTTCTGAAATACCTCATTAGCGATCTCACGGGACTCCCAGTCATGATATCACACCCAATACATCTTCCACCATCACCCGCCCCCATACCCATGCACCGACCAAAAAAAATCCCTCGTTAACGTGATATTCATACATGTATACGCCACAGCTATTTAATTAAAGTTGCGGTACACCTTGACATGCTTGAGGTTCGTTGCAATAACGTAAAACTGGAAATTGATGTTTGAGGCATTACCAAAGATAAAAGGCAGAGATCAGAGTGAGAACTCTTCTCGCCTAATTAACGTAAACCGTGTCACAAATAAGAACGAAAAATTCTTATGCCCTAATCGTTGATTCTTGTCTATCAGATTCTTTGTTGTCTTGTAGGCAAACAGAAAGAAATTTTTAATACGCCACAATCGTAAGTCATGTTGGCTGATCCGAACAAGTTTAAGTTCCTCTGAGAGGATCACGAACCTGTCAGAAGCACCAAAGTCGCCCGTGTCATTTTCATTTCAGTATTCTGACGGCACTTGAAACGTTTCGTGCTTTATGGCATGTTGAGGACACGGCAAATTCCTTTCAATCTTTTATGGCTTACCGGTGAACTCAAATCAGCTCTAAAAACTGAAACATTTCTACTCATCGCGTCAACAGGGCCGCCATCTTTAATTTCTTGGAAACTCGCTCATGCGCACTTGCATGTGTTTGCAAATTTTTATCTCGCAACCAATCAATGTTTTGGTTTGCCAGCCAGTCTGCGCACGCACGCAACCAAGATGGCCGGGTCATCGAAACGATGAATAGGACCACAAGAGGTTAGTGTCTCCTTCAGCAACACAAAACCTTTCCCTGTCGGGGTCTCACTACTTCTGCACGAACGTTTCGGGATGTGACAGAGGCCTATTATCAGCTCTGAAGAGCAATAACCTCTCCGATCTGGGCAAGTATGCTTGAATGCTCAGGGAAAGCGAACCCACCGGCGTTGGTTCAAACACACTCATTGCGTAACACCCCGAGCTCCCAGCACGCAGAGACTCGTTTCAATAATCTCATATCAGTGCCGCCCCCGAATAATGATCAGGTAAGATGCAAAAGAACGGAGAGTTTCCAACCACCCCGAGGCCGTATCGTCCATCCCCACGCCTCTTCTTTTCGCGAAAAAAAGTAGGCTGAGTTTCGAATCGAAGGTGCCGGGTAAAAACTAATGCGTCAAACGGCGTAGATGGTGAAAAGGACTCAAATAATAATGTACACTGTAGGCTAAGTGGTAAAGAGACTAGGCTAAGTCACTGAACAATTTTTGTCGTTGAAAGCGTTATAACAAAGCATTCTCGTGATCTCTGCCTACAGCTTTCTGGGCGTAATTACCTTCATTGTCAGAAAGGTCCCCCATTAGTCATTGTAATGTTGCCAGTTACGTCTCATGTAACTTTCTTTCGGTGTTTCTCTGATTTGAGTGAAGGAAAGGTTTCTTCAGACACGAGGTTTGAATTAGCAGAACAACGCCTTCCCGCAGTACGAACAGGCGTCCTTCGACTCGACTTCCGTTGGCCTTTATTTAGAGAGTTTTCACAAAAGCCTCAAACAAACGCGAATGACAATCCCGTTGTCCGATGCATGCCACGAAGAGAGCACCGAACAAAAGGTAGACGTTCGCATTGGCGTTTCGGGGGCTTCCCGAAAACTGCCAGTGGTAGGCCTAATTTCATCACAAAAAGAACAATGTAAAAGACTCTTAAACGTTGCGAAGACCCTGTCACAAGGCGGTATTCCTGCTTGGAAAGAAGAGCATTCCAATGACTACCTTGATAGGGTTAGTTACATTTTCATACCTTCATACCTTCAAATTTGATAGAATGTACATTACATGTAGGGAGTAAGAAATAAAAGCGGAAAATAAGAAGTGGGAAATTTTGGAATTTTGCGCGAATTTTTCAATTTCTCAGATTGGGAGAAAAAAAATTCCCATTTTGAGAAATTTTCTTAAAATGATGTGGCATTTTGTCTGATTTTTCAGGCGATATTTCTCAAAACGGGAAAATATTTTCTATTTCTCCCAATTTGAGAAATTGAAAAATTCGCGCAAAAGTGCAAAGTTTCCCACTTCTTATTTTCCACTTTTATTTCTTACTCCCTCGTACATGTACATTGGCGGCGAAAAGGTTAGAGTAAAACACAAGTTCAACCAAAAATATTTTTGGTTCAACAGATAAAGTAAATTTCCATGTATCATTCTGCTTAGACATAATGTTGCGAATATCCCTATAGACTTCAAATCGTACCTTACAGATGCATTCTCGTAATAGGAGCTGTCAGCGAGTTGACCACTAGGTGTCACTAGGGCCCAATTCAATGCATCTAGCGGACCCAGTCATTATCGATCGAGCAGCGATCATAATAGATTTCCTGTACATTTGGTCCGCTAAGACTGTGCTGCCACCTGTTAGCAATATGCGCGGCTGACTGCTCCTATTGCTATCGGGATTTGTCGAGGTGATAAGTAGTAAACGTACACGTTCATCTACATTGTGCTAAGAATCTTTGGGCAAATCTTTTTTGTTGAATCATTGCCTCCTTCGGCTGTTGCTATAGAAAGGGTTATATAACACAAAGAAAGATTTCTTAGGCCTCTTCTCGACCAGCTTCTTACGCGGTGTTTCAATGGAGAATATTATCAGGGGAAATGTTTAGCGGCGTTTATTCACTCTTCATATAAAAGAGTCGAAAGAACTATTCATGTGTGGCTTTTCTACGTTTGGACATCCTGCCAAATAGGTACCACTGGGAACGGATGCTGTATCCAGTTGCGATGGATGAAAACAAGAATAAAAAGACAGTTACACCTGTGTTGGACAACACCCAGCAGGCATCCTATTTCATTTTGACTTCGTCAGTAAATCCCGGCATGTGTGGTAAACATGCCCTGAAAGCAATGACGGCCAATCCTTATTCCAAACCAGAAAATATTTTTAAAACCATGCCGGTATCGGAGAACACAGTCGTCCATCCCTATTTTTTACAATATATGTATGCGTTTTTTTAAATCAGGGGCGGTGTTAGAAGAGGGGGCCAATGCTCCCAGAGGCCACAGAAATACATGTTTTTCATGCAGATTTTTGCCTCCAAATGGTAAAAACAAATGATCACAAAATGGCACAAAGAGGACTAATAAGCTAGACGGCCCTGAATATACATAAGTCGTAACACAATGCGTCAATACGATGAGATACGAAATAACCGCCGTTTTTTTACAAAACATTCTGTATTCTCTGTGTTCTACTACTTAGATCTTTCTGTCAGAGCGTAATCCACACAAGGCCGGGCAAGACTACTTAGGGAAAGAAATCCTCTTTCTCAGCATTTCAACCAAATTATGGAAGGTGAATACACGTCAATGTTCTTCAGATCATGAAAAAACTAATGCACCACCACATTTTCTTTCATAGCCTGGTACACATCAATTTCAACCATGATAGCGGTCTTGTCATTGAAACGCACCACAAAGTAGGCGGTGGTGGTTGGCCATCACAAGAAGTTAGTAGCTAATTATAGACGTGATAGAAGGTTTTATAACCTCCTGTGCAGTCTTCAAAGGTTTCTACTAACCGATGTATTGGATTAAATCCAGAAAAAGTTTGAGTTGGTCGACATTGACTGATATTTAGTTCACTTTTTCCCCTGAGTTTCGCCCGAAAAAAAATTCTTTTTATTTGGTCATGTACATGTATATTCGTATTCAGCTGAAGATTTTAGCAGACGTTTTCATTTTTTTCTGGATGAAATCAGCAGTTCAGTTTCTGGTAAATGAAACGAACACGTTCAATGTTGCCCCTTTTGCGGTTGAAGAAAAACACCAGTCTTCAAATACTGAAGTCCCTTTTATTCGTGAGAGAAAATTATAAAGCGGAAGATATTTCTTGCTACTAGATGATTCCAGTGAGTTGGCAGCACATATGAGAAACGGGTTACTTAAGATAAAGCAGTATCTTTTGAAATCCTCATTTTGTGAACGATGTGCCAACTCATGCATAAAGACTGTGGTAATTTCTGTATCATGTCATTGGATTGGAAAATTTCGACAGGATGCCGGATCAGGGATTATTAGTTTATTTTGTAATCCATGGAGTGAACGGATGACGGTGTCATCGACTTGGTAGAGATTCACAAAAATGTGTTTTGCAAATCCAGGAGTCGTGACAACGTTATTGTTCCCAGGTCGACGCAGAGTTCCGTCCTGATTATTCATGAAGGGTAATTAACAGGGAAATGAGTGACTTGGAACATTCACGGAATGACTAATAAGACAAATAGGAAAAGGAAGGAATGACAACTCCAAGTGCTTATAAACCGAGAGTTAAAGCACTGCAAGTAGGCTCTCAATGGACAATTCACCATTGTTGACTTCCTTCCGACTTTGAGAACAATGACACAAATGACTGGCCATGGTCTTCTATACCACTGAGCTGCCGAAAGAACCCTTCTGCCAGAAAACGAACCTGTACCCATTCTTTGCATTGTAAAGTAAAAGTAGGCCTAATGATTTCTACAGCTGAAGAATGAAACGCTGGGCTGTAAGAATGGTGCAGTGGAAACAAATTGCTCCTGTTACCCCAGAGGTCTGGGGTTCGTTACCAGTTGCATCCGGTAGGCCTACCCATGGCAAAGAGATGGCGACAATCTTTGGCAGCGCAGGTTTCCTCGGAGGCTCCAGTTTCCTCCTTCGTTACATGTATAAACAAATCCCCCCCCCCCCAATATAAGCCAATAATAGCCTTGGTTTTACACCTGTCTGAAAAGCCCGGACTTTTCGAATCACGGGTCTGAAATAAGCCCGGGCTTCTTGAGCATGTATGTGGCATGTATGGGATTTAAAAGTCGGGGCTTTTTTTAGACGGCGATTCATAGGTGTAAACGCATAAAGCCCGCGCTGAGCCCGGACTTTTATGTAGTGTAAACAAGGTTAATGAGCCAAGGTAGAGTTCACGGCTGTCGACTCAATAGTGAAAAAAACTAAAATCTTAGGAAATACCAGCATGCGACCGATCCCAGCGACCCTGGAACAGTCTCTTTCCCTCCGGGACATCACCGATTGAACCAAGACGATGGATGACACTCCAGGTGAGATCAACATATCCCCTGATGTTTGTTTTACGGATTGATATGGCTGCAACACGATAAGTGTCGGTCATTAATCAATGACGCCAGATTGACGTGCGATCTAATTTCACTCTCTGTTAGCGTCACTATTGAAGCTGATGTGAACATGGACTCCTGATGTGATCATAGATGATATAGCCAAGTTCAGAATCAGAACCACAACGAGAACGTACAATGTATACTACGTCATCAAGTCACATCGTCTGAGGGACATCATTGGACAAAGGAAGTCATGAATTTCACAGCCTACTTTCGAGAACGACACCGACAACATTAAATTCCTTCTCCGTTTTCGTTCTCGAAGCGATTCTAAACCTTGCTAATGTCTTGTTCTAATGGCTACCACGCATTTGCATATGATGACGTCAGCTGCTGAGTTTAGGAAGCTACCACACCCGAAAAATGTGCACAAAAATATCTTAGCTCTTCAGCTTTGTTTGTTTCCAACCACCGTCATTGACCGTGCATGCGAGAAATAACAAAGCATTTTCCGTCATAATAGATTGAATGAATTGCCCCAGAACGCTGTTCATACTTCCTCAAAAAGCAGTCTCCAGAACGGAAAATGCTTGGAACCAGCGTGACAAGAAGTGACAAAGCATTCTGTTTGTCGAGGAAGTATGAATTGGTCCTTAGCCTTTCCGAATCTACTGATCGTCCGTCAAATGGCATGATTTCGTCTTCCGTAATGCGTGAGGTTTATAAACTGGCTTTATCGGCGAGCGGATAGACCGTGTTCGCTGGTGATGACCATTCAATCATTGTGCCAAAATCCCCTGGCCAGACACCACATACTGAATATTATTGTCGGTATTAGACGTTCGATCTTGG
>NMRB01001932.1:2496-12686 GCA_002633025.1 Notospermus geniculatus | reverse complement strand
CTCTCCACCCACCTGGCGGGAGGAAAGTCCAAAATGGTTACGCCGTTTTTGTCGTCGGCGAGTTGGTAAATAAAGAATGTTTGTAGGTGGAACGCCATCTCAAAGATACACGTTCCTATTGTGAGCTTCACTGCCTTTGAAGCTGTACAAATTCTTGCTGCTTTCATAGGAAAAGTAACGGCGATTGTCCTGTCGATACTCATTTCTACAAGGAACAGACCAGAAGTTATTGCAAATGTATCACTAGTATACTGAATAAATCTACAAAAGAAATAAAATGATAAAAAACAGACAAATGAACACTACGATATACAAGCGACAATTTTGTGGAATTCTGTGCAAAAATCCATCGACTTATATGTGCTGAAGTCTTGTAAACAATCTTCATCATGTAAAGTCACAGCAAATATGATAAAGTAGGCTCCCGACAGCATCTTCCCAGCAATAAAGCACAATGGTCTTTTGGTTACCGATCTGCCTTACTCCCGGGAACACGACGTACACACATGTACATGTACATGTACATAACTATCGGGCAGCGCTCTTGTTGATAGAAGCAGCAAGCAACTGGAAAACTAATCCTGATCGGTGCATTTGTGTCCACTTTAGTGAGGTCTGCAACACACCTGACGCAAACTCAGACGTTTTCAGAAGCCAGGCCTGCTCCAGAGGAAAGAAAAATCCTAAAGAGTCCTTTGTCCAGTCACAGAAGTCGGGCATTGGTGCTCGACGCCTAGCTCACGCCAAATACCAAACTCGTGATCTGATATCAGGCGTTAGATAGCGCCAGCTAACTCCTGTTGATACTGAGCAGTGCCTATTACAAGTCGTAAAAGTGACTACAGCGGGCATTTTCTAGACTCGTGGTTTCAAAATAGAAGCCCTTGAAGTCGATGATAATGCGTTACTACTCAAATGAAATGTCGTATGTATGTTGTGTTATCTGGCCGCCCAGTCCGCGGACATCGAGTGCGCATGCCCCAGGAGATCCGACGAGTGTCGAGTACTTGCTCACTTCGCCGAGTGTAAGCCCTACCTATTCAAATTCACGACCGACACGATCAAAAACTGCGTGCAGGCCGGAAATCTGTACTCGGTAGTTGAACACCTGGTTTGCTTAACAATTTGAATGCATGGCCAATCACGACCTTGCGGACGTGGAATTCGTGAATCTTTGGAGATAACTTTGTTCTAACGCCTGACCATCCAACAGGGATTTTTGTCAAGATCATTTAGGCCTACCTCACAAACGTAACACTCCTTTCAATGCCGGGTAAGAGGTGATGGTTGACCGGGAAAAGGTACACGATATCGTTGATGAGGACAATAGAATCGACCACTGCCAAGCCAGCCATGTAAACGCATGTACTGATCCGACGGTTGTCCTTCTTACATACTGTACAGATGGGCATCCATTTGCGGAAGATGTCTGCCACGAGCTCCAGCATGGGGTAGGTTACCCCGAAGACGCTGACGGTGCCGTAGGAGCACTCGACGGATGTCGTGTGTACCAGCATCTTGTACGGCTGATACAGGTAGGTGGTGACCTAGCAAAGTAATCTGAGCAGCTTTTGGTTCAGTAGAAAATATATGCGAGGCGTGGCTTTCAGAACAAAAGCTGTCGGTAGCGTCTCACCTTGACTTTAAATTAGCATGTAACCTGACTCAATATATCAAATCTAATATCGATCAAGCACAGATTTCTGTCGGGAAGGTTTCATATGACACTGACGTACAGTTTGCACGTTTTCATTGTGCTTAGGTCGTTCTGGAATAGACTTTGCCAAACCTGAATCACTATATTTGATGTGGGCTACAGGCTAAAGGATCCAGCACCGACGAGGGTCCCATGAATGATGATTTCAAGAATCTAAATCACAAGAATGCCTTTTGGAGCCGAAGCTGGATGACGACGCAAAATCATCTTCGAAGATTTAAATCCGTACGATTTGGTCAGTGTACCCCAGGACACCTGAGGCCACAGATCCGGACTCCAATCCGATATTGACATGAGACGTTTGCCAAGCAAGTTAGCCTTAGAGCATCCGGTCCCAAACCACCAGCCAGCTTTGAAGTACTCAGCGCAGTTGATAGAAGCGTTTCCGTCGTTGTCTCTGTCGAAGGTCGAGAAGGGGCGCCCGTTGATGTCCGTCGCGGGGTCTCCAGAAAAAAGCACATCACCACCTGCGATACCCTTGTTTGCCGTCACAGGGGCCATGGTCAACCGGAAATTTTCACTCTCGTCAGCGATGTGAAAGTTGTCATAATTCGAGTTCACATATACGGTTTTTCCTTCTCTGTTTTCGAAGGAAGTGAGCTGAACTGAGAGTTGATACTTAAAGCTACTTGAGACTATTGCATGAATGTTCTTGTTTCCGAGATAGAAGTCGTGTGACAGCTGACCAAATCCTTCAGTGTAGTTATCCCACGGTTGGTTCATTGAATGGGAGATTGAACTTCCTTGCCTCATAATGACCGTGCCTGCACCCCTAGTTTGAATGTAGCATCGGACTTTGAATGGCGTCTTCGATTTCTCGGGGTGGAGAGGAAGCAGATGAATTGAATTAGGTTGGAAGGTTTGCGTGTAGAAATAGTCGTAGCAATCTGAAATACAAAAGAAACTAAGATAATTTCACAAGAAGTTTTACAGCTAGGCGCTGTGCAAGGGTCGTGACAATAAATATTCCCGAAGTACTGGTATGATATTTAGGTGGAAACATAGAGGTAGGCTATTCTTTCTTTTCTCAGAACAAATACATTTGGGTAGGCTATTTGTACAGAGAAAGGAAACAATTAAAGGAAATTATCGAAAGTTCCATTTCTGTCGAATATCTTCCTCACATACCATTGGCCCTAATGTTACACCTCTGACCGACGAAGCCTTCAGGACACGGCTTACAGCGATTTTCAACCCGGTCGTAGGAACTGGTGGAATAGCAGAACCGTTCCTGAAATGAGGATTTTCGAAATAGCAATATTGTCTTGACTTCCTGTGGAATATTTTTGTTCCTAGAGAATNTACTTCAAGGCTAGAGAGAGCATATACATGTAATAACGAGATTGCAAACTAATTGAAACAGAAAACCTAACTGACAAAAGCTACTCCCGACAAAGTGAACAAAACAACACAGAGATGTTACGTAGACGTGTGTACTGATAAAAGCTACATGTACATGTAGCGTCATCAAATTACTATAATTACATGTAATCCATTGGCTTATGATCTTTGAAATAGACCGTTGGGACTTCGAAGCACTTTTGCAAATTACAATGTAGGTGCATTTTGAAAACAGTCGCTCTCATTAACTGATGCAGCATTAATGATCGTATTGTTCTCTTTGTTCGTATCCTAAGCATCTGGTTTTACCTGCCCTTCGCGTGATGCTTACGTCCGACGAGAGGCTCGGGCCTTTAAAAACTGACAGAACGAATCTTACGGTGGTCATGAGAATACATTTCAGAAGTGACAAATGAGTGAGGTTGTCAGTTACATACCTTGAAGTAGAATATCGTCCCTGGCTGCTGTTCAAGATCACCGCATTTAACATCCCTTGGTGTCTTTCCTAATTCGCAGTTATCCGTTGTCGCTCCTTCCTTGAAATTAAACCAGCCACAGTCTTCAAATTTGCTCTTACACTTCCTGGCACAGTCCAAATAACTGTCCGCTGCGATTTTTTCATCGATGTTCGCGGCCATTGCCCAATCTTTCGGACACTCTGGCAAGGTGTAGAATCTCGCTCCGTAAGCATCAAGGAGATTTTTACAAGAAGATTCCGAGGCGAAAAAAACTAACAAGAAGAGCGGTAGCGAAAGCATTTTGGATTTGTATCGTCCACGTTTGAAGTACAAACAAGTAAATATTTTTGTGAGTGATAGAGCAGTGCGAGTCACGATCAAGACCGATTCTGCTGCACACGGATGTGAGTGTGATACAATTGACATTTTTATTACCTGTATACATGTATTACAGATTGATTTGATTTGATTGGTCAGGTGATGGATGTCCTACGGTCTGGTGTTAGTGTAAAAGGTGGCTCTCAATAGTTAGGATCACAACAATTACAATTATACGAGGAAATCCATATACATGAAGTGAGGTTCAAGGGTGTGACTATACACAAACCATCCGCGGTTTGCGGTTTCTACGTTGACTATCTTTTAACTGTACTTTACCCATAGGGATGGTCGATAAACCAAATTATTAAATCTACAGCAAACGAGGACATGAAAAGCAATTTCTGTTTACTTGCAATGATTTTCACCATTGATCAGCTAGTCGGCAAGAAGTATTAAAGGGACTCTATAGGCAGCCTCCTCATCGCCATTTTGATGTGCTCATTATGCCAATCGGTTGATATGAGAATCTAACTCTGANGGGTCATGGTCAACCGGAAGTTTTCACTCTCGTCACCGATGAGAAAGTTGTCATAAACCGGCTGCACATGTACCGATTTTCCTTCATTGTTTTCGAAAGAAGTCACCTGAATTTTCAGTTGGTACTTAAAGTTACTTGAGACTATTGCATGAATGTTCTTATTTCCGAGATAGAAGTCGTGTGCGACCTGACCAAATCCTTCAGTGTAGTTATCCCATGGTTGGTTCATTGAAAGGAAAACTCCGCTCCCTTGCCTCATAATGATCGTTTCTCCATTTTGAGCGTTGAAGAAGCATCGGACTTTGAATGGCGTCTTCGATTTCTCGGGGTGGAGAGGAAGCAGATGTATTGAATGAGGTTCGAAGGTGCCCAGAAAGAAATAATCGGAGCAATCTGAAATACAAAATAGTTGGTGTAATTTCAAGAGAGATTCATCTATGGCTACGCGTTGTGGAAGCAGTTTGCGACAATTTTTCTATAGCTCCCCACGAGACAATGAATATTGAGAAAGAAACATATAGGCCCGTATTCAAAAAGGGCGTTTAAGATTTTAGACGCGTGTAACTTCGTCAAATGCATGGTGGAAGTGTGTGCATTTAGTGAAGTTACACGTGTCTGATCACCCTTTTTGAATGCGGCCCACATGATTTTCATTTTGTCTGTTACAGTAAACGCATAATCAAACGTACAGTGCTTTCTAAATTGTTTTAATGCTTCTGTTTTTTTACCTCTGGGAGCCTATCGTATGTAAAAATTGATTGCGGAAATTACGGAGCCTGCCTGACTAGAGGTTTGAAAGCTGGCGAATCAACCGATTGGAACATGGATTGGCAGACACGTCCGTTAATCACCCGTAAGCACCAGCCGTGACATTTGAATTCTTTTTCCACAGAAGGCTGCCCCCCCCCCCTCCCCGAATAGCCTTTCCTGTGGACAAATATCAAGCACGTT
This sequence comes from Notospermus geniculatus, assembly GCA_002633025.1. Lineage (NCBI taxonomy): Eukaryota > Metazoa > Nemertea > Pilidiophora > Heteronemertea > Lineidae > Notospermus > Notospermus geniculatus. Next base: position 7,360 of record NMRB01001932.1, on the reverse strand, counting down.
AACCATTTCCCAAGTGAGAAATGGTTCATGTCACTGCTGCCTTCAGGCATTTTCAACTGTATTAAGGCAATTCAAGAAACTTGGTCAATTCGAAATTGATCTAGAAATACGGCCAAAAATCAAACTCGATTGAACAGTACTAAACGTGCCAATTCTGTCTAATATCTTTGTACATACCATGGGCCCTAATGTTACACCTCTGACCGATGAAGCCTTTGGGGCAAGGCTTACAGCGATTTTCAACCCGGTCGTATGAACTAGTGGAATAGCAGAACCGCTCCTGGAATGATGAGGATTTTAGCATTATTCGACTTGATTTCTTGTCAAAATGAGTCTTTTTTCTACAGCATGGTGACCTTCATACTACGTGCCTACATGCGAAGAATTTGGACGAACTAAAGCCTGGGTCACAAATGCCACCGGGCGCCGTACGATTTTCCCCACCCAGCGGCTTGCTGTGGATTTTTTAGACTGAAACTCAGATCGAAGCTGAATTATGCCGAAATCGCCTCAATGGATAAGCGGAAATTAAACTAGATCAAACTGGGCACCGTAGAAATTGGCCAAAATGTCTGTTTTTACTAGCCGTACGGTCGCCGTACGGGCCCCGGAGTGGATATGTGACCTAGGCTTTAGGTAGGCCTATTTAATCGCCAGCTGATGCCTCGAGCAAATATGATTGCACCGAGGCAGCCCAGTTAGCAAATCAGCTTCATTTACCGCCAAACATGGTCTCACAGCATAATTTTAGGATTGTAGAGAACTTGTGAGAACAAAGAACAAAGAGAAGTTGCAATGGCGCAAAGAGCCAATCCAAATAAAATGCGGCACTTGCAAATGTGAATGGAAGAAAGAATTTGATTCAACTATTCGGATCGAAAGTTATTATATGGTGCACTTCCAAAAATTGGTTCAGGTAGGCTAATACATGTAATTCTAAAACTTTTCCAGGTATTCTCCATTATGCCTATGTCGATTTTTCGTCCAACAGTTGCTGTTACCAACCGATGCATAACCGATGAACATTTATAGAATTCTACGGATGTTGTTCAGTCTGTTTATGGCTGAAACATCCCCTTGTTTTCTGTACATATCATGCATGACCTCATACATGGCCCACGATAAAGAGTGCAGCAGTAAAAGACAATGTGCTGCTGCTGCTGCTGCTGCTGCTGCTGCTGCTGCTGCTGCTGCTTCGCTCAAAGGGCATCAACATCAACTGCATGCATGGTGTGACGTTGACGTAAAACGAGAATAATATCTTAAAAGATGGCAGTATAGGCCTACATTTCACGTTTGTTACGAAGAATACATTTCGTAAATGAGGTCGTGAATCACACACCTTTAAGTAGAATGTCGTCCCTGGCTGTTGTTCAAGATCGCCGCATTTAACATCCCTTGGTGTCTTTCCTAATTCGCAGTTATCCGTTGTCGCTCCTTCCTTGAAATTAAACCAGCCACAATCTTCAAATCTGCTCTTGCACCTCCTGGCGCAGTCCAAATAACTGTCTGTTGCGATTTGTTCATCGATGTTCGCGGCCATTGCCCAGTCTTTCGGACACTCTGGCAAGGTGTAGAATCTCGCGCCGTAGGCATCAAGGAGATTTTTACAAGAAGATTCCGAGGCGAGAAAAAGGAATATGAAGGTCTGTAGCCGAAACATTTCAGATTTGTTAACACGTCGAGTTTCAGTTTCGGAAAATTATTTGTTATTTCGTTTGTAAGAGCTGTGCGAGTGTCGAAGCCGATTGCGCTGCACACGGTTCTGATTTGTTTGCAATTTAAATATACATGGTTTGCTGTGTGCCGGAGTATCCAACGAGACTATTGATACCATCAAATATACAATAATACAATTACTATAGGCTACAAGACGATTCCAAGTGAGAGTTAGATTCGCTCGATGCTTTTTACCACGACCACACCGAGAGCCTGACTAGTCAATACAATGATCTGAGAATTTTTTTAAAAAACTTAAGCATTCAGATCTACGTGGACTCAAAAAGAATACAATTACGGTTAACAGGAGTGGGTGAATGCCTCTGATGACAATGTCAAAGTGGGAAATGCTGGATATTTCAACCCCCCCCCCCCAAACACACTGATAATAGAGATAGTTAGGCCGACTGCAGATGTACCTGGAGTGCAGATTGGCCAACAGGACACCAATTTACGAAACAATTGTACATATACATGTAATCATACAGTAGTAAATGTTATTTGGATTTTACATTGATTTTTTTTCTGCGGGACGTTATGGCTTCCATAGGATTAAAGAGTTACATGATTAATCCTCCCAAGTTATAAATCCTGCCATTTTAATGCATATTCACGATTAAAGTTTTGTAACGTATTTCGGGACACGCCAATGTGAGTGGCGTTTCTGGCTGACCACCTTACATGTATAAGTCAGTGGTATACAATATTTCCTCAGATTCAGTCATCGAACAACCGATAACAATGAAGAACGGAAGAGCGAATTAGAATAATTTCGGCGAACGATCAGCTGAATTGTGATTTTAAGCCAGGTTTTATAGGTCATTTGATTCTGCCACCCTTCGACCAATTGATGGAAAGAGGAGGCGAACAAGAGAAATTTCCCTATGATCTGCACAATCGGGAGCCTAGAGCGAACAATAGCATTTTCCGTACGATCAACACAATTGGGAGAGCGAACAATAGCATTTTCCATACGATCAGCACAATCGAGAGAGTGAACAATAGCATTTTCCATACGATCAGCACAATCGAGAGAGTGAACAATAGCATTTTCGGTACGACCACAATATCAGATGGACTATCAACCAGTCATGCCAGTCAGGGCCGACCGCACAAAAAGTCCGATACATGTAGCTACCGGCGCCTATCGGCACTTACATGTAGTTTTAACGAATTTTCCCATGAACTAAACCGCTGATAGCAGCGAAAGCACTATTTCTGTGCGGTCGGCCCAGGCTTTCCCGTCTATCTGCTGGTCACATTTCGAACAGCTGGTTTTCGGCAGTTCGGCTGGTTTCAACATCAGTAGATCGCCTGGTTCCAGGATGATCTAGCTGTGTACATTCGCAAAGTGGCGCTGTTATCCGAAAGCAACTAGTATTATTGACATCATCATCACTGTCCAAATTGAGGAACGCTGTTGACGCATTTCGATCTGGTTATATGCAGGAGCGTAAAAGGGAAGAAGAGAAGGTATCTACATGCATGCTCTGTACTAAATAAAAAACGTTCAGGGTTCAGTTTCAGGCATAAGAAACGACCAACTATTTGCAAAAGTTACATAAACTGATGATGCTACCTAACCTACGGACGCTATATGGCTTCTTGCAGCTAGAATTGACTGTGACCGGCAGATCAAGGAACAGTCCATGCTGCTTATGATTGAACCGTGGGGTCACATTATAAATTAGTAGAGCAAATGATATTGCTTGCCTCCGCACTTTCAAGGTTAATCACAATGATGTCGAAAGCCTTTCACATTGCAAAATGTTGTTAATGGGCCCGATATACTCAGAATACAAGCAAAACTTTCGCCGTCTGAGAGCTGGGCGAGTTTGCAAGCCGACTCGTTAAGAGCACCTCAAGTGCTTTTATGTTCGGCCTTTTCTTCCACAGGCGCATGTACACAAAAGTCTCCACTGCGCGAAAGTTGGTGTTATCGAAATCAATTCTAACCATTTGAAGCCATCATTACATCGCTCAAGTCGCTTGCATAGTTTGAATGAGCTAGCCAATCACAGTGCAGGAAACATCGTGCGCCGAGGCTGATGACTTTCCTCACGACATTTGCTCATTGTTTTCCAATTCAGATTTCGACCTGAATGACGCGTTGCTGATGCGCTCAACGTAAACATGGTTTTCGCATGCAAATACATGTAGTGACGAAAACGTCACATTCACTTTAGAAACAGTTCACAAGTTGGTTAGCTATGGTCTGGTTCCAACTGTGCCTCTTGACAATAACGTTGGTATGCCTGATCGTCATTTCTCATTGTCNAAACCTTCAGCCAATTGCGCCTCCTAAGGTGCACCTAAAGTTAGATTTTAAAAAAATGATACTATATTTTCGTCCCTTAATTGACACATCGTTTCATACCATTCATTTTGATTTCAAATCCTTCAAAGACTGTTGGATTTTATAAACTGAGTTTTCTCCCATCCCACAACAGTGTACGGTAAAAAAGGCACCGGTAAAAGGCACTGCTAGGTGTCTTTTTTAGATTTCTGACTTCTTGCCATGAATACTTACACTTAATGGGTGGGTAAAAAGTGTACCAATACTAAAGACTGATAACCCTTAAAGCCCCATTGTATTGAATTTTACGGCATTTTCAAGAGTTAGGAGAATGCAGGCAGAGGTCTCATGGCCTCGTGAAGATCTCCAAAATGCTCGTCCGCGTACTTCAAAGAATCTGGCCCTAGTTTTCAGCACACATTGAAAAAATTCAGGCAGAGCTATAATACAACCAGGTTATACCGCATTTTTCACTGCACTATTAACCGTTAATAACGTCGGATGACGTAAGGACTTTCTGAATTTAATACAGTGCGGCTTTAATGTTAGATGCGATTGCTTTCATTCTCCCGGTATGAATGAGTAAGGAAAGGGCTGTGGAAAGTTAAAGTACCCCCAAAAAACTGATATGGCCTACAAAAACAAACAAAAAATGACCGTGGGTGGGGAGGAAGCTTATGTCACATTATTCTTGCGACAATTCACCCAACTGGCCTCAGGCGCTCACACAAAGTTAGGCCTTGTTCCATGCCACCATCCTGGAAGTCAATCCCACCCAATTTCCTCTGGGTCCTCCCTCACACAAGCGAATCGGGTTCAAAACTGTGTAATTAACCTATGCCACATCCC
>NMRB01001931.1:112737-138997 GCA_002633025.1 Notospermus geniculatus | reverse complement strand
TCCTGCTCAAATCGGACAGTTCTTTTCGGCAAAAATTGGCACTTTAAGTACGACTTGCTCGGATCTCACGGAGCCTTGGTATATGATAAAATCTGATATCATGAGCATGTTCAAGGGACCTTCTGATTTCCAACCACTTTTGCTGCTGTTCCTCGTTCAGAGGTTCATCCCACGACTTGGAGTCTACCCACAATGCATTCGCAAATGATTTAGCCGGTACTACTAAAGGGCCCAACAGACCGAGGGGATCAAACATGGATGACATTTCTGACACAACCCGCCTCTTGGAGAGTGGACCTACGCCATCATCAAAGCGCCTGGGAGCAACCGTGAGAGTGTCAGCCTGCGGTTCCCATTTTAAACCCAGGGTGGAGATCGTCCCGGGCTTTGCACCTGTTCCCTCCTTTCGAATTACCTCACCTAATTTTTCTGAATTTGTAGCCCACTGACGCAAATCAAAAGCTGCCGTACTCAAGATCTCTCTAGCCTCGTGGTAATAGTGTAACGCTTCATCTTCTGAATCAACACCCGACAACAGGTTGTCCACATATGTATGGGCTAACATAGGCCTCTAACGAAACACTCGTGTTGTGCTCAGTCAGGTGCTTATGCAATGTTATGGCCAGCGCGAAAGGACTGCTGACGTTTCCAAAAATCACCGTATTACAAGTGTATGGAACCACGGGATTGCTCATGTCGTTGTCCTTGTACCATAAAAACCGTACGAATTTCCGATCCTTTTCAAGCAGGAGTGGTGACACTGTCCTTGAAGACAGGAAAATGTGGCATGAAATGACCCTCTGACTTATCAAAACCTTCGATGCCATCAACCTCTGAGACGTACCCCTTGTCAATATTCTCTTGCATGACCTTCATGTAGTGCTCTGTCATACCTAATTTGCGCAACCTGTTGGTGACCTGTTGCAAACGTGACCTACAAGTTTCAAAGTTTGACCTCAACTCCGGGTGGTCATCCTTCCAAGGGAGGGGAGCGTAATAGTGACCATCTTTGAACTGCAATTTGCCAACATAATCAGAGAGAAATCGGTCATCATACTCACCCTCACCAGATTCATCCTCCGCCAGTGTACAGGAATCGAGATATGCCTTCAATAGCCGAACTTCTTCATCGCCATCGTAGTCCAGGACAGCCGTCGTGGCATCATCCGTGAACCTACTTCCGCTTCCGTGAATTTCTAAGGGCCCCGACAGAAAACAACCGAGATTGGAGAATTGGACAGTCGGCCCATTTCTGTCCGTGATCAGCCGATTCTCCAGGAACTGATACGCACAATCACAACCAATGAGAATATCAACCACAAAGGACCTGGAACCAGAGCTGAAATCATCCGCAAGAGGCAACTCACTTATGTAATCATATGATAACGCTTTGTTCCAGCCTGTTTGACTGATTGGTCTAACCACCTCATCCGTGACCAAAACTTCAATAGATTTCGGCCCTTCATTGGTTACAACACATACATGGACTATGTCGTACGGCCGTACACTGACATGCCCTCCGAAACCGCTAACCTTAAGGGACCGTTTCCCTTGTGATACTAGCCCTAATTTGGTAGACGTTTCTTTCCGGATATAAGATAACATGCTACCCCGATCAATCAGGACACCCGCATTCTGAACAGATTTACCGCCATTTTCCATACCGCCATTTTCCAGGGTCACACGACCCGTTTCTAACAATACAATGTTGCTACTCTTGGCAACCGATTCTAGGCCTACAGACATGGGGGCGTCTGTACCAACCGTAGACTTGTTTCCGCCAACCGTAGATTCCGACTCACCAATACCGTGGGGTACCACACACCCCGTAGTGGAATTCCCACTAACTTTCATGCCCTCACCGTTTGCCCTTTGCTCAAAATGCCTGTGTAATGGCCTGTTTACACCGGCGGCTGGCGGGCGCGATTGCGTTTGCGTCTGCGTCTGCGATCGATTGTGTTCTAGCTTGTGTCAAATGAGTGTTTACACCAGCGATCGCGTCTGCGGACGCGTCTGCGAGTCGAAAAACGCGTCCGCAGGGAATGGTCCTTGGAGCAAAGAATCGCGCGTTTTTCTTGCCGCCTCGGGGATTTCGCGGGGAATGCACACTAAAAATGACGTACGAAATCGCGTCCGCAAACGCAGGTATAAACAGCCGAATCGCGGGCGGAATCGCAGCCGCAAACGCAATCGCGCCCGCCAGCCGCCGGTGTAAACAGGCCTTAAGGCTGTGTGGTGTCTGCGATTGCAGACCCCACAATTTCTCCGGTTGGTACAGGCCCGGGCCTGATGAGGCCCAATACAATTGAAACACAACCGCTTCGATCTAACCGCTTCGAATCTTTCTGCATCGCTCTTGGGACAGTTCACAGCTGAATGATCCCCGTCACAGAAACCGCACCTTGACTTGCCGCCACCATTACCGCCACCATAACCGCTGCTCACCAATGTTGCTGCCGACCTAGGCCTCTGTGTGTTGTTGTCCATGGCCTTCTTCTTCTCGACGTTCGCTTGATTTGACTGTTCACCCAGGTTCTCCGTGTGTTTCTGCAGAGCGTCCAGGAACAACTTGATGTTGAACCTCTCTTCCTGGCCGCACGCACCCATTTTTTCCAGAATTTGAGATGGTAACTTCCTTTCCAGGGCTGGCACGATAAAAGCTCCACACTCCTCAACGTTAACTCCCAGATGTTCTAACGATCGCAAGTCCCCGCAAATTTTGTTGTAAAATTTCACCAGAGCTGAATGAGTGTACTCCGATTTTTGAATATCAGCAATGTGATTCACATGTGCCCTCACAATCTTCCGCTTCTGCCCGAATCTTTCCTTTAGAATGTCAGTGAGAGTCCCCAAATTCGCACCCGAGGCATGGATTCCACGTACTGCCTCTTGGGCTGCACCTTTCAATTGACCAACGATATAATTAAACTTACTTATGTCCGAATATTTTCCATTTAGCACATCGGCTTCGATAGTTTCCCAAAATGATGTAAATTCGGTATAACTTCCGTCAAATGTTGGGAGTTTCAGCTTCGGCAGCTTAGCCGTATTTTCTGCCATAGGTGGAGCCTTATACGAGTTCGTTGAAGAAGTGTCCTTTCCGTTGTCATGTTCGATTGTCCGTTTTATTTCCATTATCCGTGTCCGATTGAGTGTTAATGCCTTGACTGTCCTGTCTATTTCCTGTTCCAAGGCTTCATCATCGTCGATTTCTGCCGTTTTCGTTTCGATGTCATCGTCCAGCCCTTGCAGCTTATCATATAAGTCCTTCAGTGTTGCGAGATGGCCCTCTAACTCCGTCCGATGTTCCTTGATGGTCAGTTTGCCGCACGCCGCATACTCCGCCTCAAAGGCATTTTGAATGAGGGTCCTTTTCTTAAGTAACCTTTGGAGGGCCATCTCGCATCCTGTCTCACGGCACCATGTGGATTTTCGTATCGTATAGCTAATCCTAATGCGGCATGCAGATGAGGGACGAAAAAGAACGAAGTCAACACCTTCAATTCCTTTCTGATACTACCCACTTTATTATACATCTCACGATGTCACCAAGCTACAACTAGGTTACAAGCATATGTTTTCATTTACTTTGAGTGTGGGAAAAACTCTCGCTGGCCTTTCTCTCCGACATGTCCGACGACCTTTCCTACTAAGGTCATGTGTCATAAACAATTCCCGACAGTAAGTGTAAAATATGAAAACAGGTGAATTTTTTATAGGCTGGTGATATTTACCCGGCAGCCGGGTACGCAGTGGTGGAAAAACGTCTTGTTTGCCCGGCCGCCGGTTACGCACTGAGGAAAACATGTCTTGCTTGCCCGGCTGCCGTTTACGCAATGAGGAAATCCGTCTTGCTTACCCGGCTGCCGGTCACGGAGTGACAGCTTTTGTCGTTATTTTAACGGCAATTGCCGGGTAAAGAACGTATAAAAGTTTCCTTCCGTAACCGGCTGCGGGTCAATATAAACATGGAACGTAAAACTGGCGCCGGGTGTAAAAGTAATAATATTCCTTCCATGGCATTAGTTACTTATTCGTTAGACACATTCTGGCTGACTTTGGGAATCTGATGGGAAATCAAGGATGTTGTTAGAGCCATTTGAATTTCCCTCCTTTGGAACTTTGAACAGATGGCAGCACTGGTTATCGGGTGTGGCACAATGTGTCATGTGAGCTTGATTCCCTGTATTTTGTTATTTATGTTTCAGTAAAATCTACGCAGTACGGTGGAATTTTGCCTCGTTTGTTCGTTCATTGAGATGGGAGACACAGATGTGTTCTTCGGAAACGGATTTCCGGCAAAGAAAAAGGACCCGATAGTACTGATTTGAAGTGTCTCGTTAGGATATACCAATGAAATCTTTGTCCCAGATAAACGGCATCGCCTCTCCGGCCGCCATTTTCCCGCTAACGTGAATAAAGTCCCATCAAAAACAGAGGAATCCGGCAACTGTCGGTGAAACAGCAGCCGGTTAAACAAATGATTTTTTGTCCACTGCTTGACCGGCAGCCGGCTGAATACGACCGGCAGCCGGGTAAATAGTCACTTCGTTTTTTATATTAATTTTTCCATCTTATTTCGACCATTTCGAATTTTCGGCCGTTTCGATCATATTTTGGCCATTTCGTTCCGTTACCAAATTCCATCCTCGAACGCAGGAGAACGATCATCGCGAGTCGGTGGGAATCCCAAGCTGGGTAAAGTTAAGGATCCTTATGTTTACCCAGGATGATCCTGGGTAAAGAAAAGGATTACCCAGGATGGTCCTGGGTAAACATAAGGTATACCCAGGACGACATTGACCCATTCAGCGTAACTGCCGATAGGCGCCGGTAGCACTCAATCGGACTTTCTGTGCGGTGGGCCCTGGTTTTGAAGGCCTACCGTACGTTGCTCACGGAGTTGATAAGGTGGTACGAGTCCATTCAGGCTATTGAAGCGTCCTGCGCAGCTTAGCAAGACATAGATAGTGCGACCTGTTCATAACATTATTCGGAATGTCAATTGCAAACACTTGCTCTGCAATTCTGGATGTTGCGGTCATTGTACATGTAGGTCGAAGTTGCTAAACGATTCCTTTCAGAACCTAGATCTATCATCTCGCTCGTTTCACACCTTTACGACAGTCTTTCCAATTGGAAAGACTGTCGTAAAGGTGTGGGAGCACCCACTCTCGATTCTGGATAGACTGAGGCACTCAGTCTCTTTCACGCATGCGCGGAACAGCGCAGCATTACAGAGACTGAGACCAACCTCAACAATTTTTGTCACGAGAATACCGAAATCCTGGTACCGATGCTGATTGGTCGATTTTGAATCCAGCTGTTTACAGCCATGCTGATTGGTCATTGGGATCAGAAGATTGCAAAATGGCGGCGCTGTATCTAACGAACTTCAGTTCACTCAGACAGAAGCAAACCTTAGCAAGATCGCACCATGGAGGTCTTTCCCCGCAGCACTGATGATCTGATCCTCCATCAGTGACACTAAAGGAGATAGGCCTATACACAGGTCAATAGGAGCTGTCAGCGAGTTGACCACTAGGTGTCACTAGGGCCCAATTCAATGCATCTAGCGGACCCAGTCATTATCGATCGAGCAGCGATCATAATAGATTTCCTGTACATTTGGTCCGCTAAGACTGTGCTGCCATCTGTTAGCAATATGCGCGGCTGACTGCTCCTATTGTGTCGTCTTTATCGAGAAATTTGCCGAAGATCGATGCCGCCGGGCGGGAATGATCTCGCCATTGACCGGGCAGTCGTGCGCAAAGCAGCATCACAGACGTTTCAGACGTTGTGGCCAGACCCTCGGTCTCGCAACCGAGGGTCTGGCTGCGCGAGACTAGATTCTGGATACCATGTCACTTGAAGAAGAGCCTTTGAAAGAAGCTCATGTTGGGGCTCCCAGTGACTGAGACGTTTCACCTGTTTTTCTTAATTCAATTACATTCTTTTCAGATGATGGACGGAAGGATTTATATTTTCGCAATAATACAAGCAGTTTTTCTCGCCCTTCCATATCAGATCAGCGCTAAGAGTATTCTCCTTCCGGGTCCTTATCCGTTCCCGAGTGACGCCACGGACCTCCCATTCCTCTCGGCGGTAGAGTACTGGGGAATAAATACGGCGCCCGCCGGGGAGGAACGAGAGATATGCCGAACTCCACCTAATGCGTGAACTGGGGGTGGGCGGGTGGGCACGCTGACCCGTCAATCAAACAATCCCATAGCCTACTTCTCCCGAATTCCCTCACTCACCCCTGCTTCCCACTCCTGGCGTCTCCAAACCGAATGAGTGGAGGAATGGTCGGTCACGCGGCTCGTCACTCGTGATCTTATCCGTTCCCGAGTGACGCCACGGACCTCCCATTCCTCTCGGCGGTAGAGTACTGGGGAATAAATACGGCGCCCGCCGTATTTCCACTCTATCCCCACCTCACACATCCCAAAATACACCTACAAATCCCCCAATACTCCCAATACTCCCAAAACTCCCCAAAACTTCCCCAAAAACTTACGAAGAAGGCAGAAATTTCCACGGCAAAATATTTATTACCGCTATTCCTACACACCCATCATGCACAGCAGCGGACATGCCGACCTCAAATTTCCACACCATAAAATATCTGCCGCTCACTCCCCACCGCACCCGACGGTTTCAAGGGTCGCGGAGTTGAGGGGCCACACCGGCACCCATCAGGGCGGCCCATTTCACCTTCTGGTTCCTTTCCTCTAGGGGTCCAAAACGATTAAAACTATATCAAAAACCCCGAATTAGGCACAAAGGCCACCCCGAAAGGAAACCAGTGCGCAGCCCCCCAACCCGCACCCATGTAGGAACATATATTCCCACTAAGGGCTAAGACCCCCGGGCGCGAATCAAGGGAAACTACACAATCTCACATTAAAGGCATAACCCCCAAGAGGGTTAATGAGAGTCACTCTCTGCACCGCGATTTCCAAGAGCTCTGCCACCTTTGATCATAAAGCCGCCTTGAGGTAATGGCAGTTACAACTTCAAAACCATTGGGNAATCCCCAGGCTGAACCTTTCAACGCCCTCCGTGTGCTTCTTGCACCTCCATTAACCTGCTTCTCTGGTGAATCGCCGAAGCATGCAGGCCTAGGCCCAGCTCCCTTCCAAATTAACCTTCATATCTACTTCCAATTCCCTTCACATTTTCCTTCATGTCTCCTTCATACATGTATTTTCCTTCATATTTCCTTCATATTTTCCTTCATATTTCCTTCATATTTTCCTTCATATTTCCTTCATATTTTCCTTCATATTTCCTTCATATTTTCCTTCTTATAACCTTCATATTTTCCTTCATATTAGCCCTTTAGGCTCCTTCTAATTCGGGAAATAGGAAAACGAATTACCTCAACAGCTCACCCACGTCCGACCAGGACGGCGTCTCCAAACCGAATGAGTGGAGGAATGGTCGGTCACGCGGCTCGTCACTCGTGATCCACCAGCAGTCAACCGCTGACGTCTACTGGGGAAAGTTTGGTCATGGATGGGAATCCTGCCGTGTTCACAAGGGTTTCAAAATTCAGGAGACGGCGCAGAGGCTTGGTCTAGTGGTGCTGTATTATGGTCAACATGGCATGATGAACCATGGAGCCGATAGCAACCATTTTTTACCACAAACACTTCCTGATGGACGCTCTTCATAGAGAATTTCACCAACTGCACTGTTAGAAAAAACAGTAGATTTTACAGAACTTTTTTTACAGAATGAGTTGAAGGTATAATAAAGATTATACCTCCATTGTATAGCTTTCCTTTCCCTTTTTGTTTTTACTGCAATCAAATCAGAGAATAACCCGGGAGAATAACACAGTCCATGTCTCATGTACAATGTACCGGTAGACAGAAATTATTCCATATGAGTATTCGTGCATACATTTTTGGCTGTGTATGTATGGCAAAATAAATTCTGAAGAAATAGCCAAAACAGTTTTCAAAAAGTCAAAAGTCAGTTTGTCGGCAAATTTTCTTTAATTGTGAAATGCCTCGAATTAAAATTTAGGTGGTCATCAGTAGACCGAGGAAACTCTTTTCCTACTGTATATTTTGCTGGCCGTGAATGATGTATTGACACACAAAAAGTCAAACGCAAAGGGAAGGCACGTGGACTTCTGCTAGACTGGTGTGAAAGGAATGGTTGTTCTGGGGGTGTATAGCATGGAGGTGATGGTCCTAGCATGGAGGTGATCTATCTCCTTGGTCGTAAAGTTTGGAAATCAAATGAAGTCAACCTATTTATTCTTCAACAGGTTTTGTTGTAGAAAAATCCTAAAATTCAACAAGATAGCCGAGTTCAGAAACATTTGATAACAACCTCTCATTTTACAAATTGCACAACACTGAAGAAAATCCACAAGTGTCCGTGTTAAGCAGCCAACTTCAATGTCAATGGACTAAGCCATTGGGGCGAACTGCTCCGACCACGATTTTATTTGCCCCTTCTTTATAAATCTATTATATTGACTTGCCTTCACTCTGACTCAAAATACATGTTCGCCTGTAGCCCTATCAGACGGTAGGTGGAAACGCTGACGCCACTGTTGTGCCGTTACAGAGTGCTTTTAATTCCCAGTCCTCCGGACACTGGCGAGTAGGGTACATTCATTAACGTTACACCAGGTTTATTTTGCTGTAGAAGTCCCACTAATGGGATAATGGTGAATTTACTCCTTTAATCCTATCGCGGCTATAGTTTGACATATTCTATATGCTGAAGTGCTGAGAATGGCATCTCCAGCCTTCCATTGCGCCATTGGAAGCGTGGGGGGGGGGGCACAAATATCATTTCAGAACTGGTGTCAAATGGTAGGGAATGGACGACCCCATAGAGAATTGCTTGTTAAATCACGGAGTGTCCAGCATTGGAAATATGTTCATGTACAGTACAGCAGCGGACTTTGGGTCCTTTTTGTGTTCAGATGATCTTGTGGCAAGAGGTCTTTTTGTTTTACCAATAAAGCAATGTTAGTCCACGTCCTTATGTCGTTCTGCGGAAACATCGTGTTAGAGCAAATCTGAACCCAGGTTTAGGACCCTTGGCGGCCCAGCATTCAGAAAAGTCATGTTGCCAAAAAATCTTTGGCCCGCAACAGCCGCTAGGGCGTTTTGAATTTTTTGAACTGGCTTTATCATTGGACGTCAGTTGACGCAACGACTGCGCTTTGTACAGGAGAATGGGGACGATGTACAGCTAACTTTTGAACGGTTGGATTTACACCCCATAAATGTATTACCAACAGATAGAAACATAGTACCTCGGAATAAAATAAGCCTATTCGTTGGAGTTTTGAAGCAACGACGTAATTGGAAATGACGTTTTATGTATTTTGACTCATTTTTGCTCATTTTTGTGTTAATTTATATAAAAACGTCGTCTCTTATTACATAACAACTGAAAACAATGCCTATCTGATTCCGAGGCACCATATTTCTATCTGTTGGTAATACATTTACGGGGTTTAAATCCAACCGTTCAAAAGTTAGCCGTACATCGCCTCCCATTCTCCTGTACAAAGCTGAGTTGTTGCGTCCATCGGCGTCCAATGAAAAAGTCAGTTCCCAAAATTCAAAACGCCCTAGCGGTTGTTGCCAGCAAAACATTTTTTGGCAACATGACTTTTCCGAAACCTGGGTAGCCAAGGGTCCTAAACTTGGGTCCAGATTTGCTCTAATACCAGCAGGGTTATATTAAAATATGTATTGCGAAGTGTATTTGTTGAAAAAACAAATAACTGAGAAAAACGCTTTTAAAGTATGTAAATGTAATGGCTTTTCTATTAAATAAATTCATGTCGTTCTAATATTGCACAATAACTCCTCATGAATTTTATGTCCTGATGATGGAAAATGAATAAGAATGGTAAATAGATGCAATTACATTGAAAATTGAAAAATTTCCCTTTTTGCCCTTCCCCCAGAAAGTGCCACCTAGCGGCTATAATCGGCAAAAGATTTTTTGGCAACATGACGTTTCTTAGAGCCGGGTTCGTAAGGGTCCTAAACCTGGGTTCAGATTTGCTCTAACACGAAGTTTCCGCAGAACGACATAAGGACGTGGACTATATGATGAACTGAAAGCTGAACTGCGAATTCTTTACATTTTAATTGAGAGCAGCCATGAAATGGAAGAAATTTGGCATGACACTTGGCACTGATAAATCATAGATGTTATCCATGGAATTTCATTATTATTATTGAACATTACAATTTTAGTTAATTTTGGAAAGGAGTCTCGCTTCTTGATTGAACTTTAACAACGAATCCCAGAATTATTTGTAGCGTCGCCCCTTGGAAGCCTTGACGCCACGACTACCATAAGTGAGGAATGTGTTAGAGATTTATTATCACCGCATAGGGTATATGAGATCCACTTCGAGAGGAAGACAGCATTAGAAGAGATTACCGAGCATTTCCGCCAGGGTAGTCATTACGTCACCAGAAGAGATTACCGAGCATTTCCGCCAGGGTAATCATTACGTCACCAGAAGAGATTACCGAGCATTTCCGCCAGGGTAATCATTACGTCACCAGAAGAGATTACCGAGCATTTCCGCCAGGGTAATCATTACATCATCTGAAGAGATTGCCGAGCATTTCCGCCAGGGTAATACTGTGATTGGTATGGTTCGTCGTTATACATGTACTTGTGTGTAAAAGAACAATGACATGTATGAACTTCGAAAAAATGTTCCGTAAGTCCATGATAGAGCAATATTGGTGAGATTTTTTCTTAATGAATATCATGGCATCTGTGTTACATGTATCTAATTTTATTATTTGTATTATTATTTATATTAGTACTGTGCCACAGATTCAGAGTACTGAGTCATACCCCTCCTTGCCCTTTCTTCATTCAATTTCCATTTTCTGATGTAGGGACCATCAAATTTGCTGTCAAGCAAATTTCACAGTTCTAGTTTATATTAGTAATTGTATTATTATTGTTATTATTATCGATATTACCGTATATTATTAAACTGCTTGAACAATTCCTTTTTTTCAATTAATCTGATGTTTTGTGTAACAGTCTTATTTATATCTTTTTAAAGGATTGTAATTTCCAAACTGGAAATAACATAAGATCACAGAAGCGTCACTCCAAATTAGATGAAACTGCAGTCTTTGGAGCAGCGTGCAGACATGACATTCCACATTTGATGCTCAATTTGAAACATGGGGAGAGGTGAGGTTTTAGCTAAGCTGACCAAAGGTCAGCACACTAGTCAGATAGCTAAAGTGGTGTCGTCTGTCAGTAAATTTGAATTCCACTAAGATGGCTCCGATATGGCTTGCAGTTGCAGGAGGGGGCTTAAACCCGCTGTACATGTAGGATATTCCCAGCCAAGAAATTACAAATGCAGCCAACGGAGTGTGACATTGATCATAGGCCACTGGTTGCCAAGCTAAAATGCATTATGATCACCCATTTTTAAATCCAATTTATAAAAGTTAGTACTGGAAAAATCCTACATGTAAGTGTGCACAGTAGACTTCAGTCACAAATCACAATTCAGTCAATTTTTAGCTCACCCGTGAGCTTTAGTCGTCGGTCAGCGTCCGTCGTCGTTGTCCGTTAGCAGGGCACGTTTCATAACCCCTGGAGCTATTGATCTGAACTTGGTGCATATTGTTGCATCCTGTAGTCATCGACGTAAGCTTGATGTAACAAATATATTTCTTTATTAAACGAAGACAAGATGACAACAACAATTACATATCGAAGTACGCCATGTTGGAACTACTTTTTCTAGTTGCGGAAGCAACAGATAGGCGGCAGCACCAGCCGCTACACTCCCCCTCACTTAAGTAAAAATGGCTGCTCTGAAAAGCAGCCTGTCAGTCTGCTTGTTGCATCCTGTAGTCATCGACGTAAGCTTGATGTAACAAATATATTTCTTTATTAAACGAAGACAAGATGACAACAACAATTACATATCGAAGTACGCCATGTTGGAACTACTTTTCTAGTTGCGGAAGCAACAGATAGGCGGCAGCACCAGCCGCTACACTCCCCCTCACTTAAGTGGTGCATGTAGGTGAAAGTCCAAACAGTCCAAGAGAAAACATTACACTGGTGGCTCAAATGTGACCACAAGTAAACAAACACCACATTTTTCCTCAAGAAACTTCCTGAGAGTGAGAATACGACTCTGTCCTGATTCGTTCAGTTTGTATGCTACTATCACACTTTTAGTAATTACTATCAACAAATCTAACACAAGAACATTGATATCTTATCCATTGAATATCCTGAAACTTCCATAGAATCACTATCACCATGATATTATTACACACATATGGGTAATTCCACAAACACGTCTGATCTGTGATCAGAAATACTCAACAGATTTTTCAAAAAATCACGGACTCGCATCTTGAGCTCATGAATGACACAAACAAGATGTTCTCCATTACAGGTATCAAAATACTTGTACATCAACATGAACAACAATATCTAATTTCCACGACTTACTAAATGGCAACCCCAGCAGACTATCCCAAAAGAAGTTACTCTCCACAATACAACTTTGCTTGATCCACATGAATGGTGAATTTTCTTGTTCCATCCGTTTCGAGGCGGTTCCTGCCTCATTGGCGACTTACTGGAAATGCCATCTTGTCAAAGACAGCAAACATCCAGACTATGGACAAAGATTGAAACAAGCAATTAGAGAGTTTAATGCAGCTAATCATGCTTAAAAAGCTTCAGGCGCAATTCTAATTGGTGACCCTTTCCTACTAGTCTTGGGCTAAGCACATTTAACTTGACAATTTTTTTTTCTTAAAAAAAGAACGGTCTCTAAAAAACGTTAATTTTCAAAAAAGCAGATTTTTTGATTTTTTTTCTCTCGACAAGTCAAAGACAAGTGGGAAATGATCTCTATAAAAGATTTCATCCAGGTGGTCATGAAATGTCCCATCAGTATCATGAAATAGCATTGTTTTTTTAAATCTAAAGATGTCAATTTACGAAATTGAACAAAATGTTGATTTTTTCAAAAATTTGCTTTGGAATTTTTAAACGGTTTTCATGATTGATACAAGTGGGCCATAGAGAACAACTTCCAAGCATTAGTTTCTCTGGGCAATTTCTCTCAACTTTCTTCAAGTTAAAACCTGGTGTGAACCATCATTAACAAAGGGTACACCAGTCATTTTTCATCACTACCCGACACGACTGTTAGAAGTCAATGCGTACAGTGGAAAAGGTCCGGAACGAAATTTGATTGGTTGGAGCCCTAATTTGGAATATAATAGGAATTCCCTTAAAAATTAAGCCATGCACGTCGACACGGTCGAGGCCTACAAAAGGAAACCACAGTAACGAGACGCGAGCACGTACAATACAACTACACCGTGGAGAATCGTCCACAACCTTTCCGAGTTTTTCGTTCCGCCAGCATCCCTTACCGAGTCGGATTTTACACCTAACCGAGTCAAGATGGCGGACCCAGCTGAAATTGCCGGGTCCAGCTCTCAAAAAGACGATGAAGATGATGATTCACTGCAGTAAGTACTCAAACGACATGTTCGAGGCTATTCTACAAATGTCACTGCATCGATTGCCACCATTTTTATGTAGTTCTGATGATGCACGTAGAAGTTATAAATGGAAAAGTTCCCGAGGTGACTAGCCGAGTCGAGATGCACTGCACCAGCATGCACGTTTTGGCCCCTCGGACGAGCTTTTTCTGGTCAATCCAACGCTGTGTACGTCACCTCAGTCCACAGTTCTTGAGTCTGTTGAAAAATATTGATGCTAGTAAGTTTGATTTGTTGCGAATGAAAGATATAAGCCGACAAATTGGGCATAATTATTGGACAGCCACCTCACCGAGTTGGCACAGGCTTGCAACCGAGGCAATTCTGCATGTCAGCATGGTAAGGGGCCTCCTATCATGCCTATAGGCTAGCTGCGTTCGTTGTAAGGCCTAAGTTAGGCCAAGGCTAGGCCTATTGTTCTTTTCACGACGAATTCCTAGCTGATGCTGATGCTGTGTACCTTTTATACTTCTTTCAGGGAAGAAGAACTACCCCAGAGTGAAGCCGACCTCCTGGAGATATCTGGCATCAGTACACTTCACTGTTCGGTTTTGTCCGTCTCTGATTCGGAAAGTCATCATGGTCATGTTGATGATCATGATGAAAATGTCACATCAGACACGTCCGACTTGCCTGACCATCAGCAGCGTGCATCAACGAGTGTTGAAACTGAAAGTACTGTGTCCAGCAGGAGCATTATTAACGATGAACTGCAGTGCAAAGTGTGCCAGAAACGTTTTAAAAGAAAAGACAATTTACGCCGCCATGAACGAATGCACACTGGCAAGAAATTTCCATGTGATCTTTGCAAGCAGGAGTTCCTTGACAAATACGAGCTCCAACGACACACTGATCGCACCCACAAGCAAGGACCTGTGTATCCCTGTGAAGTGTGCCAGAGAGAGTACAAGACTCGGATTGGGAGAGACAAACACCAGCAGTCGCACTCTGGGAATTACAGGTACCAGCACTGGCCTCAAAGCATATCATAGCCTAAAAAACAAGCTTTTTTTAGTACATGTGATAAGTTTGCATTTCTCAATGCCGTGATTTAAGTGCATGACTGTAAATAGGATAATACATGTACGTGTCGATGACAAGTACGGGACATCACAATTGCTTTGTTCCTTTTCAGCTACTACTGCGATGCATGTGGCAAGGGTTTTGCATACAAGTCAGACCTTCAAACCCATCACGATGCACATAACAATGTCAAGGCCTTCAGATGTGGTACGTGTGGGAAAGCTTTCAGAAGGAGTGCCGACAAAACTCGCCATGAGAAGAGCTGTGCAAATCTGGTCAAGTTCACCTGTGGCACTTGCGCAAAGACCTTCAAGAGTAGTCGTTATCTAAAAGAGCATGAGCTGCACCATAACAACCCAAGTGCATTTCAATGCCAATTTTGTGGGAAGACATTTGGATATAGTAGTTCAATGCAGAAGCATATTCGAAAAGTGCATCCAAAAGACAGATCTACGTAAATGATGGTGAATAATCCTGGCAACAGAGTGCAGCACCTAACGGGTCAGCGTCATGACATCCTGCACGTCATTTTTCACTGAATGCCTTGGCGATACTCGTAAAAAATCCAGTTGTTTCAGCGATCATGTCGTCAGGAAACGATTGTTTTTCCTTGCGTCAAGACATCATGAAATGACGTGCGGGACGTTATGATGCTGCCCCGTCAGGTTGTGCACTCTTTTGGAGTGATATTGTCTTTTGTTAGTTTTTTTGACTACCAAGGCAGAATGTGGTAGTTTCAAGTAATTGTATTTTGATAAATATTTATGTTTATATTTAGGCGTATCTATGCATTTTATGGATGCCTATTCTTTGTAATTAACACTCCTGTTATTATTATCGGTACGGTTTGTGCTAAAAGCAATACTGCTGCAGTTTACAGGCTGCTGGGTGGAGTTTCACACAGGTTGAAGTGGTGATGACTCAGGAGGTTTACATTTCTGTTTATGAATGTTGCTGTTGCAATCAAGAATCCTGTTGGTGTCATCTTGGTTGATGAAGTCTCACTTCAAGTTAAGTTTTAATAAATTTTACTCTTTTAAGTTTTCTTAATTTTTTTTTTCAACTCATTTAACACCTGTAAAATTGCATAGGTGACAAACTACAACGAGAACCAAATGGTCTCGATCAGGCCTCTCCAACTGCCAAGGAAACTTGAAGATCAGATCTGGTGAATCTTCAATGATCCTGATCAGCACGTATTTTCCCATGAAACAGCCTGTGTATGACATAATTATTCATCAGACAAACTTGATGGGAAAGTATTATGGATGAAAAAATGCACTGGTGGCACACATTCCATTCAAAATGCCGAGGAAAAACTAAACATGAAACGGTGACTATAACCCAGTTGAAATCAATGTTTATTTGTTTATGAAAATATATTTCTCTGAGCCAGAACTGTGGATATGGAAATCGCATGAGTGAAGTGGATGACACAGTAACAATGGCAGTTACAAATATACATGTGAAAATAGAAACAGGGTTTCTAAGGTGAAAGTCATCGTATCTTTCTACCAGATTTGAACCCACGGACCCTCGCATGAGGCATGAGTTACAAATATACAGTGGATAAAACTGCATGATAGACAAAAGCTAATCATTTTAACAGTCGTAAACAGCAGAATGAACATGACAAGAACGTACAGGTCAGTAAACGAAATTCATTACCACTTAAACACCCAGTTCAGCTGCTGTCATGATATATGCAGAACAAGTTGTTTCATCCAAAACATGAAATTCTGTAGAAGATTTTGATAGGGGTGTGATAACGGGGAAACACATCGCATTCCATCCATACACATTACAGGGTTTATGCTCTCAGCTGAGCATGAAATTCATGACCTTTTCAAAGACTGAGTTGATCTAAATTAAGGTGACTGAATTCATTCTGTAAAACATCTCCAGCCCTGCTGATCAGTTGGTACAAGTCAGATTTCACCTGACCCCTTTAACTATCTCTTGTGCAGTCATGCATGAAACCTATTGAAGTGCAACTGGTGCCAAGAGAGGAAGGAAGAGTTGCTGCCAAATACACATGAAAAGATATTTTATACATGTATTACTGCACCATAAAACAATGGGGTTTAAAAAAATAGCCACGCTGTTGCAGGCGTAACCCCTCGGCCTGAGGTATTAATGAACAAATTTTGAGATGAAAATTCCAAAGCATTTTCAAGTTGACCGATCATGTCAGTAAGTATCCCCTGGTGGCCAAAGTAGGACTCGGATGCGGCCGATTTTCAATAGCGAGAAGCGTCATCACATGCGGTATCAACATACAAAATTGGAGAAGAAAAATCCAAAGCATTCTCAAGTTAGAACGTTCACGTCGTTTTTGCGTGAAGACGACGACGACAGACGCCAGCGTGATGACAATACAATTTTTTGACTCACTCTGTATACTCAGATTTAATGACTTATAGGCCTACGACCAGAATGTTTTCTTGAGATTTAAAGACTTATTGCCATCTAAGTAAAAACAAAATCTGAAATTTAAGGACTTGTAAAGACTTGCATGAAACCTGAGATACATCATCGTCACACAACATCAATCTCTGGTGCACTGCTAACTTAGGCTGCCTAGAAGGAAGTGTTCAACATAATCTAGTCATCTGAAATGTCTATTCCAAGTCGTGTGGTAGGCAGTATCCTGCTTTCATCCCTCCTGTGATGTTGGCGGACACCAAGAACTCCACGACTAGGCGCGTCTGGTCTCGAAACATCACTCTTCTTCTTTGTTCCTTTCGTTCTCCGACGCTCTGGCATATCAAAGAAATGATCTCTGGAATAGAAGGTGAGTGTATTTAAGTGATCATGTCAGTGCTAACGTGGCCGTTTTCGCAGCTAATGCACCTGACAATGCGGAAGAAATCTAGCAAGTTGGACACAATCATAAACATGACAAACAACACTGGTACACATACATGCACATTAAAGCAACAGTGACAGGAAACATGGACTGACTGCATATTCCTTATCATTCTAATGGCCATCTGAAAATTTACAAGAATGCCCGATTAATTACCTTATTTCTATGCTTTCACCAAAACCACGTGACTCCTGGAAGTATGGCAACGAAGCTGGTGCGCTTCGTTCATGGCTGATGACTGGCTTTACCGGGTATGTTGGGTTTTTGGAGGTCCAAATGGAGAATACCCTACAGTAGAAAAAGTATAATAAAAATGTAGTACATGATATAGAAATCATGAAAATCGACAGGATTTAAAATATTTGAGAATGTCACCTTGATTGCTTTTGACAGTTTCATTTTGGAGAAAGGGATAGTGCAACAGTCCATAGTGCAGGTGTAAGATTACCTGGCTGAAGAGTCACAGCGATATTGCAGCAATCGGGTGGCTGTAGACATCAGGCGTCCTATATTCACCGCCTTTGGACAGCCCAACTTGGTTGGTTCCATCTCAGTAAGTTGTGAGAAAAATCCCTCGACATCTTGGCTGCCAACTGCACGTTGATTGTACGGCGAGTTACACATCTGATAAAGTTGCAGGTGAGCATCTATGCTGCACATAAATCCTTCCCACATAGTTGTGGACATTCCCCTGATGAAGCCTCCAGGTGGTGGATACGAATGGAAGTTGACTCCTTCAAGGAGAAAGTCCTTCAGGGCCAGTCTGCGTAAGGCCCTTTCACCTGCAGAAATACCTGGCTCATCTTCTGCCTCATACCACTCCCTGATTACTTTAACAAAGTAAGCCTCACGGACAAAGTCTAACGCCATCATTTCCTGTTCAACCTCAGTTGAAAATGTCCGACGGGCGAATGCACCACTCTGTTTATCAACCAAGTCCATGGCTAATGCCTTGCTGAGCACATTTGGTTTTGTGGTCGCAACCGTGTGCCAAGCCTCTTTTTGAATCCCGTAGCCGCTCAAACCGTCTTTACAGACTTTTACCCGCAAATTGACGAGTAGGTGATGGCCATCAAGTACTTTCGCCTCCAACTGATCCCGACTTGCACTGTACTCTGGCTTGTAGTACCACTGGATGTTTTTTTCTACGCCATTTATTTTGATGACTTGGTCAGGCCACTCCCAATCCAGCACTTTTTCCTCACTAATTGAATTTGCATAAATGCAGTTCAACACCATTTTTGGATACTGCTTTCCAGCAAGAATGCTACCTGCAATGTCTTTCAATGATCGAATTTTTTCCAGGCGCTTCTTGCTGGGCTCACTCAGTGTGGATCCATCACCAAACAAATTGCTCAAAAAATTGACCTTTTTCCATTTTGGCCATGTCTTCTTGTATGCCAACTTATGCAGGGGCACAGTCACTACCAAGGCAATGTCCAGTTCACTAACATAGAGTTTTTTGAGTGATTCTGCATTACTGAAAGCAGCCTGAACTTGTTCAATGCCAGCACCAGTCCATTTTTGCCCATGTTTTACAACGGCTTGCCACTGATTCAGAATTTCTCTGCTATACTCATCAGGCAGTGCTACACTCTCCACATGTTCAACAACAGGTTGTTCATGAACAACAGGCAGCAAGTCTTGCAATTCATCCTCATGTAAATCAAGACTGGCCCTTTCGTCGTCCTCATCTTCAGCAATTTCACCTGCATATGCATCAATGCTGGCTCCATCTACATCAGGTGAAACTGTAACCTCCGCAACTATCTGTGCAGTTTCTCCTTCATCTAAAACATCGTCAGGAAGCCATTCTACCACTGGCGGTGTTGATGCAGAACTGTCCGGTTTCTGCCGACCGGTCTTCTTTGCCCAGAGTTCACGCTTCTTTGGGGTACTCAGTTTCGCAATATGAGGGTCTTTGTGCCATACAACAATCGCTTTATCTGGCTCTTTTGCAAAGTTCACCTCAGTTTCGAGGTTTTCACTGTGCGAGTCCACCACACCAAGACCCTTCAAATATGCAACAATTTGCGGCTTGGACTTGGATTTCGATTCCTTCCAGATGTTTTTTTGAAGCTGGAGTCTAGTGAGTGGTTCCCCATCCTTTGAAGCAGTCATGATTCCTGCCCACTGACCATCAAAACTGACACACGGAACACGAATGTTCTTTTGGTGGCATGCACGCATGACTGATTCCATCATGTTCCTCATCGCACCAACTGTCAAACTGTAGCCCTTCAGACCAAATGCCACTGGTATCGAATGTGGGATTTCCCTGTGCCACATTCTGTTGATGTCTGAGAGCATGAACACTATGACCTCAGTTCCCTTTAATCGGCATACTTGATAGGCATCTTCTACAACTTTTCGAGCATTTGTCAGAACCTCTGATGCAGAAAATGTCCAAATACTCCTGTCGACAGCTTGCTGAGTATTCCAGGCAAACACATGTGGAATTGAAGGATCTGTCACTTGCATCTGACAGTCATCAGTTGCCCTTACTGATGGCACCTCTGCAATGAATTTTACGTTGTCCTTCAAGAACTTGTCCACTAGTTCATCCTTGGCACGTTTGACAGCTGGTGAGACAGATGTTGGACGTCTTGGACAGGCCGGCATGTAGACACCTTCAGCTTCAGTTAGCATCACTTCCCACAGTTCAGGGCTGAACGTGACTTCAAACACTGTGGTACTCTGCGTTGACCATGAGAGGTAGATCAGCTTTGGTACTTCAAGAACCTTCATTTCTGCCAAAACCTGGGGTACATACCTGGATGGCATTTTGTAATGTACAGGTGGCACAAAGTCATTCGGATATGGGCATTTGACTTCAATGCCCATAACTGAAGTACCAACAGTAAATGATTCTGGAATATATGTACGGATGCTCCCATCAGGAGACACAGCCAACAGTCGTTGTTCACCAGAATTCAGGATATGCACACCTTCCTCACAGTATACATGTGAAGGAAAATACAGTGGCATAACTTGTGTCGCCAAGGTAGCAATGGCACTTTCCTCATTTTCAACACCATGCCTCATAAATACTTCCTGCTGTGGGGTTGGCTGCTTGGGCGCAATTTTTCTGATCTTATGGTCAAAATGCTCTTGCATCTCCTTCAGTGTTCCTAATCCAACTGCCTTGTGGAGGGTGCTTCCAGATACTGGACATGTTTCACGTATTTGAAACCACTGTTCACTACGTTGCTTGATTACCTCAGAACAGTCCTTCAGCTCCTCTGGAAGTTGACCTGGGTCCTTCAGGCGAACCATATTTTTTACCAGGTTAATGTCAACACTACTACTGTCTGTAATTAGCCCTTCACTTCCCAGCAATCTACTACCTAAGAAGCACAGCCTTTGAATACACTGTAATCCCTGTTCCACAGTGCTGTTGATGGCAAAAATTTGGCACTGGATGCTGCTAATTGCAAACACATATCGCGAGGACCGCCAGTCATCACCAGCTAAGGTTTTGAACTTCTTGAGACCAAGCTCCTGTTTCACTTTCAACTGCCGAAGATCTCGTATCCGGCATGAAATACGGAGTACTGTTTCCTTTAATCTCTCCACCATAGGAATAGGGATGGGAATGTCATCTCCATATTGCTCAAATACCTGTGAAAGTGAATCAACCTGGTCTTGGTCAGATTTCAGTCTTTCTAAACGTTCCTCAAGGGTGACTCCATCCTCATGGCCAAAGAGATTAACGTCTCCTGCAGTCTGGGTGAGACCACTGGCAACCTTTTTGCCATCCACAGATAACACATGAGGTACTCCTTCCTTGGAACTACAAGACGCCACCATATCCAAGGCATCATCAATAATTCCAGGTTGCAAGTCGCTGAGAACTTCAGATGAAAATGCACTAAATTTCCGAACAATAGACGCATCAGGAACAGCAAAATTGATCTCACTTTCAGAAGGAGAAAAATCCCCGCGGGTAGCGTCACTTGAAATGACCTGACCAAGGTTCTTTGGTCCTGACAGAAAACGCAAGAATCTTCCATGGAACAACTTGTATCCGACATCCCAAAATTTCATTGTTTTATCCGAGTAGTGCATGTTTGTTGTTGTATCCAGCCCATACCACCTGACAGTTTCCAGCCACAAGAGGAAAGAAATGTTATCCAGTGGATATTTATCATCACACACCAACCGGTGGAATGTGACATAATCATGCAGCACCCCAGCATCCTCAAGCTTCCGTACAATGATTGGTATCTGGCTCATCAGAACAGCAGTAACGCTCTCAATGGGATCCTTCTCTTCTTCTCTGATGCCAGCTGGAACCAAAAATATGAAATAGCATCATTGACAAACTCATACATGCGGGCATACGTAAATGATTGAAACCATATCGGTAACTATTTGGTGGCCAGAAAAACATGCTTTATCTAAAAAATAGACTTTGTCATGCTTACCAACATCTTCAATCTCCATATCTGATTCTTCTTCCGGACCTTCAGCAAGTTCAACATGGTGTGGCGCCGATGGGCCTGCAATTGGATAACTCATTTGAGCTGCTTTTTCAAGACCAAGGGAAATGATGCATGGATTAATGGGGTATAATGAAGTCCATGCAGATAAAACATTTCTGCTGATTCTCATGCCAGGCTTACCTGCTGTAGCTTCAGTATCCAATGCCTCTACTTCCATGACATCGGTACCAGTATGTTCTGCATGGCTTTGTGTGGGTTCACCTTCAAGATAATTTTGACATATTAGATTTAATGCATTTGATTTGAGCTGCATTTTCAAACCAACAGAAATGGTACACCGAGAAATGGTGAATCTGAATAAATGCAACATGCAACAAAGTAGAAATGACACTTCATACATACTGAAATCAAGTCCTCTGCGGCTTGTTGAAGCCTGATACGTAGGCCTATATTCCCCAGGTGCAGGCTTCACTTTGGACGGTGCTAACACCAGATGTTCGGTTGGCATGTATTCCCTGCCGTGACTGAGTCTTGTTGGGGATAACCGTTGTGTACTCCTCGACTTCTTGCCCATAGACAGACCGGTTTTGCTGCCCTTCTTCTTTCTCTTTTTCTCTTCCACACCACCGGTAAGCCTAATCATAAATTAAGGTAGCCCAAGTAAGTTGAAAGGTTAGATTTAAAGTTCATGAAAAATGTCAATCAACAAAACTAATCATGTCATTGAATGAATGCCAGCCAATAACATTGATTAATATAATGGCGGTGAATGGTGGATGAAAATGTGCTTGGCCCCAGGGCCCCTATTAAGTGGCTCATGCAGCATAGACATCCATGACATCGTGCCAAAGTGGGCCATATTTTCCATGTTTTCCCAGAGGGAAATGTACAGTGAATGTACAGAGAATGTAGGCCTACACCACTGACATGACTGATGTAGGCCTACAGCATGTTTTAAAATATGCAAAAAACAAAAAACTTGCCATGAAAATGTATCACAATATTAATATGCATGACAAAATAGTAATTAGTTTCTTTTCTTCAGAAAAGAAAAAAAAACTGACTTTTATTAGGCCCTGTGCTTGACCAACCTTGGGTCCATGCAGGTAGACGACCTAGCCTATGCCATGTTTCTGAATCACCTTGTTTCACATTGTAGGATAGGCCTATAGGCCAGGGCCGACCGAATCGAAACTCCGATAGCACTAACAGTGCCTAACAGAGAGGTATGCAATGCCTTTTACCATTACAGAGTTTCTCTGTTAGGCCCTGTTAGTGCTATCGGAGTTTCGATTCGGTCGGCCCAGGGCTATTTATATAGCCCGTAGCCTGCCCTAGGTAGGGCCAACACACCTGGAGCCGAGGTTTGCAGTAGCAGCTAGCAGGCAGGTCTTCTAAATTTTTTTGTGTGAAATATCCCTAGGGGCCTAGGCATGCTAGGCACAGTTCCTAGGCCTCATGTGCACAAGATCTTCATTTTTGTAACTTTTCATTGGAGGTTTTATGTAATTAGCATGATTATAATCATGCTAATTACATAAAACCTGGGCCTACAGGTTTACAAATGCTCTATAGGGGCATGAGGGGGCCTACATCGATGGTGTACATCACTGTACATTGTCATTAGGCCTACCCTGGGAAAAAATGGCCGACTTCGGCAAGGATATCCAGGCCCCAATGCAGAATTGCCTCGGTTGCAAGCCTGTGCCAACTCGGTGAGGTGGCTGTCCAATAATTATGCCCAATTTGTCGGCTTATATCTTTCATTCGCAACAAATCAAACTTACTAGCATCAATATTTTTCAACAGACTCAAGAACTGTGGACTGAGGTGACGTACACAGCGTTGGATTGACCAGAAAAAGCTCGTCCGAGGGGCCAAAACGTGCATGCTGGTGCAGTGCATCTCGACTCGGCTAGTCACCTCGGGAACTTTTCCATTTATAACTTCTACGTGCATCATCAGAACTACATAAAAATGGTGGCAATCGATGCAGTGACATTTGTAGAATAGCCTCGAACATGTCGTTTGAGTACTTACTGCAGTGAATCATCATCTTCATCGTCTTTTTGAGAGCTGGACCCGGCAATTTCAGCTGGGTCCGCCATCTTGACTCGGTTAGGTGTAAAATCCGACTCGGTAAGGGATGCTGGCGGAACGAAAAACTCGGAAAGGTTGTGGACGATTCTCCACGGTGAACTATTGGTTCCTACCAAATATGGCAAACAATGGTTTGAATACAAAGAAGTTAACATAGTATTTTGGGCGAAAGGATTTTGTAAAATCTCCGACAGCGACCGGCTGAACGACAATGTTTATATGCAGCGGGAATTCCCTTCTTCATGATAACGTTATTATTTTTCCGCGATCTTATTTCAAGATTCAATGAATTGCATCGACTCTCATGCGACTAGCATGCGTCAGCTAAAATGCCGGAATTTTGTGCCGAATGTTGCGTTTTTGTCAGCTGAGTATTATAAAAATCAAGGTAATGTCAACGTCTTGCAATAGATAAACATGTTTAGGACAATTTGAGCATATTGGTAATCTGAAGTTCGATCTGACGACTTTAAAAAATGCATTTGAAAGGGTGATAAATTCACAGTAGAGGCCTCCTGCGCATGTCCAGATTGACTACTTCCGGTCTTCAATAATATTCTATTGGCTCTGCCGTGGAGGTGGGCGTCGACTGAGCCGATTTAGCTACGTCACCGTGCTATTTTTAGGAGGGCTTTCTCCATGTTGTGGCCGTTCTCCGAAAGGTGACGCCTCTATAGCAAATTCCCTTCCTAACAGTCGTGCCGAAGGACACATTATTTTGAAATGGCGATAACAATCATCATTAACAAAGGATACACCAGTCATTAGAACAAACGGAAAAATATATAGCCTGTACTTACATGTACTAGTTCGAAGTACTGGAAAATTATCAGAAATACCTCATTAGCCTATAGTCGCGGCAACGACTGCAAGCTCTGGCGCGATAACCGTGTTATGTAAGACCATTTTAAAGAATATATTATACACTCGATTGTGGTCATTTTGTAACATCAATTTCTGATGTGTCTACAAAAACGCGCCTGGCGCCCACAAATTGCAACCAAAACTGGTGACAAGATGTACATTCTGGAGGCAACTAAATGGGCCACGACCTCATGCAGGTTTGCCTATTCCAAAATGTCTGTGAGAGAAACAGGCCAGAGCCGAAGATGCAAGTTGTGAGGAAATACTCGCATTCGGCCTACGTTTTCGTCTGGTAGCCAATCTTTAAACGTCTATATATCGATAACCTGAGTCGGATAGGCTTGATTTGAACATTATATGTTGTCGCTGTGTTGTAGAAATGACATAGTACGTCATATTTTGTCCAAAATCAACAACTTTGCCGTTTTTACAACAAATACGAGTTTAATGATGTTCTAATCATGCCTATCTGACTAAGAGGTGCCATATTTCTATCTATTGGTAATACATTTATAGGGTCTAAAACGGACGAGGAAAAAGTTAGTAGTACATGCACACTTGAATTTGTAATAGAAGTCCATAAACATTGTAATAGGAGTTAATGTAAGATCTCAAATAAATACCAATTACGGGAACTTCGGGGGTCGGATTTGAAGGGACTTTTTATGTGATGTTTGGAGGGATATACTAAACCATAAAGGAATTATGTTGCAATTTGTTCTAGGTCAAATCATATTTTTCGTAGACTAATTTGTCTTCGAGCTGTCAAGGTGTCAACACTACCTCTGGTGAGCTCCTGCTGGACACTTTTTTGAAAGAAAAGGTCCGAATTCCGTCTAAAATGACTTGATTTTTTTTTCTTTGAGTAGTGTACACCCTTAGTCAAAAGTAAATAGACAGCTACTAAATCCAATATTTCCTAATATAGCAGCGAGGCACAATTTTCTTTTTATTTCCATTGATAACAATTGCTTTGGCACCTTCTTACACAAAATTATCTTGCTGTCCTTTGAACTGATTTTTTGCTGAAAGTTTGAATTTTCATCAAAAAAAGTGATTTTTTATTCGGGATTTGTTGGTGATCGCACCTATGCCATCTTGAAGCACATTTGTTTCTGAGTAGAATCTAGCTTTCGGATCCCATGGATCTGTAGGGGGGACAAAGTTACAGAGGGACTTTTGCAGTGATTTTGTTCGGTTAGCCAAGTTCGATCTTCCACGTGCTCTTCCGTATTTCATACCGACCAAGTGTTGAATATTCAGCAGTTCTCCGTCACAAAGCACACGCTCGGGGCAAACCACATTGATTGCGTTGCATCATTATTATTGATTGTATTGTGCACTATAGTTTAGTTTTGAACGGGCAAACATGCTTTGTGGTT
>NMRB01001931.1:75808-111731 GCA_002633025.1 Notospermus geniculatus | reverse complement strand
GATGTTATTGCAACTGAAATTTTCAGTTTGCACCTGCTCGGTCGCATGATATTTGCTGATATCGTGGTGAGATTTGATATTCAAATTTGATAACATGACATCAGAATCTGCTAATGGTAGAGACCTAAAACCTTCACCTACACCTAGGTTATCAAGGATGAGCTTTCATATTACGCAATGACCTTGAAGGTCAGAGGTCAAGGTCAAGGTCAAACAGTTCTTAAGCGCAAATCTCCTCGGAATTTCAGGAGAAAACGAATTAAAAGCCTGAGTTTACCATCCCCGATAGGTTTAATCAGGGATCCTGTCCCAGTTATGCAATACTTCTCAAGGTCAGAGGTCAAGGTCACAGCCAACCATCACAAATAACATGAGACAGAACCTGGTCATGGTGGAAGCCTAAAACCTTCACCTACACCTAGGTTATCAAGGATGAGCTTTCAGATTACACAATGACCTTGAAGGTCAGAGGTCAAGGTCAAGGTCAAACAGTTCTAAAGTGCAAATCTTCTCAGAATTTTAGGGGAAAACTAATTAGAAGCCTGCATTAACCATCCCCTATTTGTTTAATCAAGGATCCCTGTTCCAGTTACGCAATACTTCTCAAGGTCAGAGGTCAAGGTCACAGATAACTAGCTCTAGAGTAGTAAACTTATCATCGGAAACCATAGACATCGCTCCGATGTCCTTTTCTTGTTTAATATGCTTTGCCTTTGCTGCGCAGCTGAACTATAAAATCAGGCAGATTGAATGGCTTGTCTAACTTTTCTTATTTACTTGACAGGTTTTTCAGATGACCTTACTCAGCACCGAGGCAGCACTTGATGAATAGAAACGCCTCAGCAAATGGGAGAGAGAGAGAGAGAGAGAGAGAGAGAGAGATGGAGGGAGGAAGGGAGGGAGAGAGAGAGCGATTTGACTAATAGACTCGACTACAGCTAAAAAACTGCTCTACATGTAGGCCTACACGTGCGTGCGAATTATGAAACGTGAAAGAAGTTAGATTCAGCCCGATTTTGTAAATCTTGATTCCGTCGATTGGTCAGGCATACTAACGTGTGCATGTAGACTCTTGATCATAAGTAAATCCGCACAAGATATTCTTGATTTACTCGGTAGGCTAATTACTAATTATTTTTTCTCAATTTTTGGACATGTGAAAGCCACATGCATTGTCTAACACATTCCGCTTCAATTATTCAAATCGATCAACATCACTGTCCTCCAGAGCAGTTCAAAGAGGACAGGGTGGTTTGGAGGTTTCACCAACTGAAGTTTTCATCAAATTTTTCACCTGCACAACCTTCAGCCTTGATCATTAAGCGCCAGTCCAGTGAAAATTTTCCAAAAATATATCACGATCTCTCCAAAAATTGCATTTTTCTCCAAAATCTCACCACATGCTTGGCAACCAGTGAACCCAACTGTGAGGTGGTCCCGTGGACGTGACCCCAGTCAATGCCCTGAATTGAATGTTGGCTAGTTGAACAGGCCAATTGTTATTCAGAATCATTGTGGTTGGAGTAACACCAACCACAACAGATCAATTTGATGCTTTCAACCATAGTTCAATTCAAATTGTCCGGCCACCAACACACAATACAGTGTCCTGTTTGCATAGTATAGCGAGGGGGCATCTCACAGTTGAGTTCACTGGGTTGCCAAGCAAGTGGTGAAATTATGGACAAAAATGCATTTTTTGGCGAGATCTTGATATATATATTTTTTTTAAATTGTGTTGTCTGTCACTTAGTGACCAAGGCTAAAGGTTGTGCAGGTGAAAAATTTGATGAAAACTTCAGTTCGTGAAACCTCCAAACCACCCTGCCCTCTTTGAACTGCTGTGGAAGACAGGAATGTTCGTCGATTTGAAAAACTGAAACGGGATGTGTTAGACAGTACATGTGCCTTTCACTTGTCCAAAAATTGGGGAAAAATAATGAGTACTTATTGAATAATTCAAGAATGTGTGGTGCGGATTTACTTACGATCAAGGGTGTACACCAAAAGCAGCTGCAATACTCTTATGATTACGGGTTCACATCGATGATAGGCATCGATGTCGTGATTTGGTTGTGATAATGAACATAGTAATAATAATAGTAATAATAATAGCGGCAACAATACGAAGTATACAAAAACAATTCGCCGATGTCTGCATGAGTTCGGGGAAATACATCTACAAGAAAATAACTGTCCACGCAAACATCAGCTTTATTCCGTGGCAGGAGTATATCACCGCTAAATCACGCCTAAATTGGTTTCGTAACAAGTTTGTAGGAACGTAATATTTGGTTGTGGTTATTGTTGGAAGAAATGGGGCTATCCAGGGAAATCTACACAACCAGGTGGCTTTTCTGCACTATAAGTCCTAGTGTCACTGTTTGCAACATGGCAGAGTATGGAAGGTGGACTGTTCAGAAACTTAAAAATAGAGTTATCAACAGAGGAGCGTCACTTACAGGCAGAAAAAGTGATCTAATAATTTTCAACCTCAGATGCCTCCATCATTGACGTAATCATCATATCAGACTTGATATTTTGTCCACCACACTCTTATCTGATGACACAAATCGGCTCCTATAACCAGTTAACACCTGGAGCAATAGAAACAAGTTCTACCCTTAAGCAAGGTTCATTGGCACACGGAATTGGTCCGGTTCAGGTCCGTAAACAATCTATCAAATGGACTTCAGCGTTGTCGTATCCGGAAAACTAGGGGAAACGGACTGGAAACGGATCGGATCCTTGTGCCAATGAACCTTGCTTTAGGTTTTTATACCCTAGAAATCAAATGAGCTGATTATTTTCGACCTGAGATGTTTGGGTATTGTATTGTATTTCGTTTTTCCGTCAGGGCTGACGCTATAGCATTATTGGCCCTGGTAAGTACGGAGGAGGCCATCACAAGCTACTCATGTTCCTCACTTGGATGGGGTATTTTACTTGCCCTTGCAAAGACACAAGAAACAAGGCACCACGGCTTACTGTCCCATGCGACGGACGTGAAGAGCCGGGAATGAAATCCCATAATGGCCCGGGCTGGATTCGAACCCGGGACCTGCCGCTTGCTAGGCGGACGTGATAAAGGCTATCAGGCTCCTCAAAGATGTTTGGGTCATGGTGATATCGACGTTCAATATCACGAAGTTTGATATTTTGAGATAACTTGCCACATTGTTTCAACTGATCAATATGAAACAAGTCTTAATTCATGCCTGCTTATCAAAGGACAGGATGTGGTGAAATTCTCAGCCTCATGTGTCCGGGTGATTGAGATATCATGAGATTTTGATATTTTCAAACTTGATAATTTGCAATATCTCTGCCCGTGGTTGAGGTAGAGACATGATATCACCCACACTTAGGTTATTGAGCATGCCCATTTTGATTATGTAATGACCTTGATGATCAGGAATAATTGATAATTTGGAATGTCTGCATCTGTGGTAGCAGTAGAGGTTTGATAACACCCATATTTTGGTTATTTATGGTGCCAATTTCGATTATGTAATAACCCTGATGATCATAGGTCAAGGTTAGGGTCAGAGGTCAAGGTCAAACTTCCCAAAGAACTGATAAACAATGAAATTCAATGAACAGAAAGTGGATAGTAAAACTTATAGTACAGCAGAGACCCCTATTATCGAGAGGTTGAACTATATTCTGGATAGCCCCATTGATAACAAAAATCGATCAGTAAGCAGACAGAGAAGAAGGATTTTATTCTCTGTCAATAAGACGATTGTTTTAGGTGGCGAAGTAGGCCGATGCCATATTAACATTTAATTGTCTTGATGCCAATTCATAACTCTCCACATTGCGTTTTGCGCTCGTCCGTTTCATATGTATGTTTATGCATAGTGCCATGAAGATATCAGAGAACCAACAATTTCTATTGTATTTTTGGCTAATACATAGAAAATGGACGTAAGCGCATAGCCCAACACGGAGAGTATATTGGCCTGGAAGATTAGAAGATACTCTGATTGCCTTCTTCAGTCCACCTAAAGCCTGCCGCACACCGGAGCTATCTAATGAGCGAAGGCATTGGAGACCGTTTGCTCAGCAGACAGCTTGCTTGTGCGCGTAATTTCGGTGAGTTTTTTTCCCCGCGAGGCAGAAAGCTCGCGTGTGCGCGTATTTTTCGGTGAGCTATCTGCTGAGCAAACGGTCTCGATAGAAGTCTTCGGCATACGAAAACGCCGGTTAACAATGACTTTAAATGGATTCACGACAATGAAGCCATTGTTAACCGGCATTTTCGTATACCGTATACTTCTCAATCTATAGCCCTGTGTACACTACATAAAAACCCGCGTCTCACCCGGGCTTTTTCTGTCTACACCTGTTAAAAGCGCGGGTCTAATAGACCCGGGGATGAAAAGTCCGGGCTTTTTGAACCCTCCGATTTTGAAGGGTTTTTGGAGGGCTTAATTTAGACCCGCGTCTCCTGCGGGTTTTTTAAGTAGTGTAGACGCAATTGACCCGGGCTTTGTCTAGTTCTTGAACACCGCGACAGGCGGCGTGTCTTGTGGGCATGCGCGGTAAAAAGCCAGCACTCCAATTTATCGCCTCCTCTTGTTCGGAAAGAGTGCGTGCCAGTAGCGACCCTATCGCCGGGCGTTGCAATTATTTTCGTAGTGTAGATGCTCGCCGGGTCTCAGGCGGGGTTTTTTCAGGCCCGGGCTTGACACGGGCTCAAAAAGCCCGGGGATTTCTATGTAGTGTAACCACAGCTTACTATAGAATCATTTTCTTGATCCGTCGAGAATAAACGGTGATTTTGACTTTAGCCTGTTTCCAATAGAAATTCATTCCTCTTTTGCCATTGTTCGCCCGTTATATTTGTGTGAATGGGAAGTACGTTGTATTGTTTTTAGCTCACCTCTGTGAGGTGAGCTTCTCCCATGGTGTGTCGTCCGTCGTCCGTCGTCGTCGTCCGTCGTCGTTAACAGGGGTGGCACGTTTCTAAACCGCTTGGGTTACAAACTTGAAATTTGGTGTACAGGTACCCTATGGTAAAAACTATCTCTGGACCGAAACTTAGCGCTGCTACCATTCGGAACGACCTGAGGCGAACTGCTTATCTATCCACTGGGCGGCGCATTTCACCTCGGACACAAGTCCAAGGCAGCCATGTTGTTATCAACAAACCCACGTGACCGACCGTGGAACTATTTTCGCCGAATTTCGGCCTGCTAAGACATCCAACCTTATTTTCGAGATAAGTTGAGGCATATTATATATAAACTTACCGATATCTCACGCAATCTGCCAATTATTGATCAATAACGCAACGTTTTTGTGTGAACTATTTCGTTCATGCGCAGGGTGTGATGAGGCGANTTTCTAAACCGCTTGGGTTACAAACTTGAAATTTGGTGTACAGGTACCCTATGGTAAAAACTATCTCTGGACCGAAACTTAGCGCTGCTACTTGTACACTCTGGCCTGTAGGGGGCGCTTTGTGAAAACCTTCTTTCGGCCGTATCTCCTGAACGCGGTTAGCTAGAACCACGAAACTTTTATGGTGGGTTCCTCTGATGAGACTTCATCACATAAATCCCGGGTTTTTGATTTGACCTACTTTTCAAGGTCACAGAGGTCAAAGTTCAAAATTCACTGTTTGGTGGCACATTTCATTGTTATTTGACATACAGTGTTGTGATTTGGTGTGAAGATATATCTAGGTACCCTGCACGAATACACCAAATTTCAACCCGATCGGACTTCAAATATGGCCGCCAGGAAGCCATCTTGAAAAATGGACTTTGACCCACATTTTATAAATAGGAGTAGGTAGGATGTTTTAACGTTGTCAAAATATGTATCTAGGTACCATATAAATATATGGTAAATTTCAGTCAGATTCGACATCAAATATGGCCGCCGCGGAGCCATCTTGTAAAATGGACTTCGACCCACACCTCATAAATAGTGGGAGCTAGGATGCTTTAACTGTGCCTAAATATGTGTCTTGGTACCGTCTACTTATATGCCAAATTTCGGTTCGATTGGACTTCAACATGGCTGCCAGGCGGCCATCTTGAAAAATTGACTTTGGCCATATCTCATCGATAGTAAATGTTACGATGTTTCTGCACTAATCCTTCACCATTCAGTGTATCACCAGGCTACTCACACTTCATACTCTGTCACAGAGGTGAGCACAATGGCCCTGGCCATTTCATTCATTGTGCAGGCCTACTCGAAACGGGAGGCGTTAATTAGAAATGTTGGCAAAGAGATTCTTCATGAAGCAATCGACATCAACTTAGTGAGAGATCCCAGGCCTGTACTAAATTATAGAATGATTTTTTAAGATAGTCGTTTACTGTCAAAAACCAATGGCATGAAACTGATATGGGCGTACACATGGATTACAGCCCTATTGTATTAAGTTCATTCTAAATAGGTATAAAGAGGAAGGGCCTATAGGGTTTGACGAAATGGTTATTATGGTCCCTACATATCAATGTAGGGACCATCTTGATATCACTGGGTAGGTAGGAAATTTTTATTTATTTCTTTCTTTCTTTCTTCCACATTCAATTAACACACGTTTGCAAGAAAACTACTCAATGACCTCAAAATCAAGCAGTCCCATCATATAGATNCCAAATTTCGGTTCCATTGGACTTCAACATGGCTGCCAGGCGGCCATCTTGAAAAATTGACTTTGGCCATATCTCATCGTAGTAAATGTTACAATGTTTCTGCACTAATCCTTCACCATTCAGTGTATCACCAGGCTACTCACACTTCATACTCTGTCACAGAGGTGAGCACAATGGCCCTGGCCATTTCATGCTTGAAATTTACATGGGATGTGTATTACAAATGTAAAAGTAAAAGCATTTGCTAGACGTTATGAATACCACCCATTGTCCTCCTCCTACTCGGTGATTAATGGTCTGGGTCTATGCATCATCAGATGGTTATCTCCAAAGTGAGTATCACTCCTGCCGGCCTTCCACGTGAAAGAAGACTTGCGACAGTTCTGGCAAAACTGTCGCAATAAACGTACCAATGGGTCTTCCACGTGAAAGAAAAAAATGCCGAAAGTCTCTGTCTGCAAGCTCTTGCAACTGTCAAGCAAGTTACTGTCGCAGGTTTTTGTCGTGTGGCTCTTCCACGTGAAACAAAATTTGCCTGTGTGTTCTTGTCGATGACTGCGTGCCGCGTATAGTTGAGAAAGTTTCCAGACATTTCTGTTGCTATTCAAAGCAATATATGTCGGACATTAAAATAACTGGCTGACATAATCTATTAAGGCCTCTTGCATGCTACAGAAATTGATCATGCAACAGAGTGTCTGACATATTTCCAAGAGTGTCGGCAGTCTACTTGGAGAGCACCTTCCACGTGCAAGTTGCTGTCGGACAGGAAAATTGCGACAAAAAACTTTCAGGTGAAAGGCTGGCATCAGTTTAAACGTGATGTTCATGTGACTGTGAGGCCATGGTTGCCAACTTGGAGAGCTGATCTGGCCAAAACTTCAGTCGAGTGTCAGGCCGATGGGCCTCTTTTGTATTCTCAAAATCTACTCAATGCTTGTAAAGATTTGAGACCAAGTTTTCAATCTGATTGTACAAATCCGTTATTTATGTTAGCAATGTTTGTGATGATTTATTTAGGAGTATATGATAATTTATTTGTATTGTTAGACAAGTGGTGTCCTCATATTTATGGTTGGCCACATGGTGGTGATCAAGGCGTCCTGGCTGCGATCAGAGGTTGTGTAGTCCGCTGAGGTCTCAATAGGGTGATAAAACAGACCATAGTGGCAAGGCTTCTCCATGATGGGTGATATCACCCTGTACTCTTGAGATCAGAGGCCGCAGACTATGTAGAATGCCGAGGTCTCTGATGGGGTGATATCAACCTGCCGGTCTATAGACGATTCTCGAATTCGCTGATCTGTGCACTTCCACCGAAATTGCGACCATAACCTCGATCTGAAACCAGTTGATGTGACACAGTCCATGATTCAGCAATGGTCGACTCGTGACGCAACGTCTTCGAAGTCACTGTCACGGGGTTCTCTGCATCACGTCAACAGGTTCAGACCGAGGTTATGGTTGAGAATTCGGCGGATGTGCGCAGATCTTTGTCGTTTACGTCAGTTTGAGAATTGTCTATGTGACCCTCCGCCATAAAACCAGTCTGAAGTCGCACGGAAAATGAGCTAGACTGAAACGTACTGAAATTACACCAGGAGATAATGAAGTAAATAGAATCACTCAGACTTCACAACAGACAGACAATAATGAAATTGACAAATGTAACCCTCCACCACAAAACCAGTCATCAGGCACTCTGAGGTTAGGCGGCCTATCCACTGTGCAATATTATTGCACAATATGAGGATCAAAATGGGCAATATTACAGAGTTTTCACAAAGCCCCCGAAACACCAACGCGAATGCCAAACCCATTGTTCGATGTCGCGAAGAGAGCACCGAACAAAAGGATAGACGTTCGCGTTGGCGTTTCGGGGACTTTGCGAAAACTCCCTATTATTGCCAATCTATCTTCCATACATTATGCCAGAAGGATATGACACCCATTTTCGGCCTCATATTGTGCAATAATATTGTACGTGGGTGGGCCGCTTTTGCAGTTGTGACCAATGTATTTGTCAATTTCAGTATTGTCTGTCTGTTGTGAAGTCTCAGATATTCTAGTTCTGTCTTTATCACCTGGTGTCATGCGAGTACGTTTTGGCTCATTTTCCTTGCGAGTTTAGACTGGTTTTATAGCGGCGGGTCACATATACCAGTACATCATAATATGATCAGAGACAATGGCCTTCTCATTATCAATGAAAATAAGTACCGGTTCTTGAACATCGTGTTTGGTACTAGTATGCATTACGCTGTGAATGAAACTTGATGAGCTCACTGAAAACGTAACACAGGAGAATTTGGTCTCACTTACCGTATCTTTGAAATGAGTAGGCCTACCTGTATACCTGTGTGAATCTCCTAAATGGTGCTTTTGGACTCCATAGCTATCAGAGAAGTTGCAAAATGGAGTGTAGCACTCCACTAATAGATGGTGTTCGTCCCCGGTAAGATGTTTGCTGATCTCCATTTGCTGCTTGACTTGTTTTTATCGTGATGATTGCATGTTGTCGTCTGAATATCAAACCAGCTTTGTATCATGATGGAGTCGGTAACATTGGCGTGTTTTCCTATCTGAGTCATCAGACATCTTTGTGAGACTCTTGCCTTCTCTCTAGACTCTGAACATCGTTGTATTGAAGGGCTTTCCCCTTACTTTTGCTCCTTCATTAGTAGTAAGAACTCCACCTTCACCTTGGTAGTGTTACTGTTGCTTGATCTGGTAACAATTCTACCATCTCGTGTTCATCCCCTGTTGCTAGAGAACGCAGGGCCCACAGAAGACTAAAGCCTGCAGCACACGTCATCACTTCCGTTGCTCATACAGGCAATTTTCGTGGTCGCCACTAAAATGGCCAAGTGTGCTGTGGCTGGCAACGACCAATCACATCACCACGGAAATTCTGTGGTGACCATGAGTCGCCGAAAATCAAATCAGTTTGATTTCTCACCACGAAAATTGCTCGTAGTTGCCAGTTGTGGTGATGCGTGGCCATCAGGCCCCTATTACATAGAAGTATACGGTATATAAAAACGCCGGTTAACAAAGTCTTGAATTGGATTCACGACCGTGAAGCCATTGTTAACCGGCATTTTCGTATACCGTATATTTCAATGTAATTTGGGCCTCAGCAGCACACAAGACCACTGAGTGGTGACATCTGCTGTAAACCGGCAACTGCCACAAAAATTGCCGATCACGAAAATTGCCTGTACGAGCAACGAAAGTGGTGGCGTGTGCTGCTAGCTAAGGAATGCTCTGCTCTGCCACATACTGGGTCGTCTTCCGAATACCGGTCACCTTGTGTTCGTATGCATTAGTGCTTCAGGTGGGGCTCCGAATAGGGTTGAGTGGAATTGGTAAGCATGCGAAGCGTGTCTGATTGACGTTTTGGCATGTTTTTGTGCCCCAGTGGGCCTCAAAATGTATTGCTGTAGAACATTGCCGACTGACCGGTATTCGGAAGAGGACCCAGTATACTGTAGAATACATGTAACTGTCGTCATTAGTGTACAGTCTCCACACGGGTGCATGTTTCTTGCCTTGGTCCTCTGAGAGTTAAAGATCTGAGTTATAGAGTACCGAGCTGGTCTCNTAACTGTCGTCATTAGTGTACAGTCTCCACACGGGTGCATGTTTCTTGCCTTGGTCCTCTGAGAGTTAAAGATCTGAGTTATAGAGTACCGAGCTGGTCTCAGTCTGATTAAGGTAAAAACTTGTATGATAAAATTTTCAATTTCTAGCGATAGGTCATAGGGGTTACTTTAAGCTAGGAATCCACCATTGATTTTCAACCTGATTTTGCGTTGCGACTTGCTTTGCAACTGGGTTGCGTTGCAACTGGTCATTCGGTCGCTGTAGTGGACTCCCTAGACATGATTTCCACCAATGGCGAAGATGTGGTCAATTTCAGTCGGCGACCGGTGTCAGTTCCTTGCAATCGTATTCAATCGCAGGTAGCAGGTTGCAAAGCAAGTCGCGACGCAGAAAATCAGCAGTGGATTCCTAGCTTTAGACACGCGGTATGCACTTGTAGATGTAAAATATGGTTTGTGTTCGGTTCGAGTTGTGATTTTTCCCCTCACAGAACAAGCTGACTGTCTCCCCTGTCTACAAGGACACCAGACATGGAGCTTAAAGGGAGTTCTGATAGTGATGTACATGTATCTGTGAGGTGAAGAGGAGTCACGCAGATTGGTTGAGAACATAGGTGCTGTACTAACGCCGAATCGGTTATTTGTCATCCTGGGTATTACAGAAATATACCTAGG
This sequence comes from Notospermus geniculatus, assembly GCA_002633025.1. Classification (NCBI taxonomy): domain Eukaryota; kingdom Metazoa; phylum Nemertea; class Pilidiophora; order Heteronemertea; family Lineidae; genus Notospermus; species Notospermus geniculatus. Next base: position 100,831 of record NMRB01001931.1, on the reverse strand, counting down.
TTCAATGTCATTGCACAAAACTATACCCTGGGTATAGTTCGATCTACAAAAATATACCCAGGATTGGATACAGCACCTGAAGACAAGATTGTTCTCACAAATGTCACATGACCACTATCATGACAGTTTGAAAAACATGTTTTCAATTCACGGATTTGTCACGAACATGCCACCCAGGTATACGACAGAAGTACCAATCGTGTGCGGTCCTGTTGATAAGCGACATCCGTTCCTAACTCGTACCTAGGCTCAAAACTACCGTTTACTTGGTATATTTTTGTAGATCGAACTACACATGTATACCCAGGGTTATAGTTTTGTGGGACGACATTGAACCTGGGTATATTTCTGTTATGCCCACGACAACATTAACCGATTCGGCTGTACTAACTCACACGATGTAACATAGTGATGATAGACGTGTTGATGTTTTACATTCTCAATCTGACCAAGTCTGTCATCTGTGTATATTATACGATTACTCAATGTTTTAATTCTCAATTCACACATCAAGTTCAAGTTATATGTGCTTTTGTAGTCGGCAAGACCTGCAACTAAAGTCGAGAACTGATCTCAGTCTGTTAGGCCTAATATTGTCCAGTGTCTTGGTGGCAGCGCTTGACAAGTGTCAGTCATGTTTTATGTTCTAATCATATACATTAAGGGCCAAATTCATAAAGGGTGTTTAAGACTTAGATGTGTATATTACTTTGTCAAATGCATGGTGGAAGTGTGTGCATTTAGTGAAGTTACACGCATCGAAGTCTTAAACACCCTTTATGAATATGGCCCTAGGTAAATTTGCTAAATTGGTGATTTGGCTGATAGCTGCCCAGTGCTGCCACTGGATAGAAGTGTGTTCAAGAAATCACCATGTTTATTGCAGTTATTCTCAAAACCTAGTTTAAAATTGGACAAAAACATTGGTTTGCCATATTACACATTAGATCTGCTCTACACCAGCCATTCAGTTAGGCTGAAAGGGTAAATGTCGCCCTGGGTGTAGTTTCGGTAGCCGAACATCACCCAGCATCCGCAATCAGTGCCTAGGAACGAGTCTTAGTTAGAAATCCCGTGGAATCTCGCGGTCCTTGTTGAGTGTAGCTGTTCATGACATTCTTCAGGCGGTCACGTGACCACGGGCGAGGCAACCTCAAATCCAGGTGTCATACTACGATGCTGGGTGATGTTCGGCTACCGAAAAGTACACCCAGGGTATTGTTTTAGTGAAGATTGAGATCCTGGGTAATCTTTGTGTATACCCAGGACAACATTTTACCCTTTCAGCTTCAGTTAGAATGTTCAAATTTCATTCTGTTCCGTTTGTGAATGTAGCTGACTTCAATACTAGAGTCGGTGAACATCTGACGATGGTTTGTCTGTGCGCAAGTTAAACTCCAGATTACAACTATGCAATGGCTGAGTGTTCCTTCTGTGGCTAGCTTGCACACAATCACTCTAGACAAGTCAGTGTACTGCAGACATCACACTGCAGGCCTATTTCATGTGCACAGATCTCTGTGTATTTGTAAGGCGGCCTAGGAAAACCTGTCGGTTGGTGAACCCGCACATTTCAATGGGTGAAATGTACTTCGTAACAGGTAAACAGTAGCAAATCAAAGCACAGGCAATCTGACAGCCCTTGTTGATCATTCAGTGACATCCGCCGGGTTTTCCTAGACTGCCACACATTTGTTCTCATACTTTCTAATGGTGGGATATTCTGGGCAAAAATCTTTAGATTCAGTTTGGACAATTCTTCAGCAGTTTTAGCTCATGACAGTATCCAAGCAGTAGATATTCATGACTTGTTCTGGATGTTCATAATAAGGTGCTAGTGCTTTGTGTAGGTCAGTTTGTCAGCATGTCGGTGTAACACATCATCTGTTCTGGGCCTGGAATAATAACTTGGGCCTGGGAAGCTTATGACTTGTGTCAGTCATCTTGTCCAAAAAAGGCCATCGACTGCATCTTTAGCCTTGTCCCAATCATGTCGTCTTTCGCGTTAACTCATAAATTATAAATGAGTCTCTGACCCCTTACTTAACCCCCGCCTCCGAGCCAATCAGAACTCATGAAACAAATCGCCGTTTGGCACTTTCTCTTCTCTTCCCACACACATGGTAACAAGGATTTTGATTGGCACATCGATTTGCCTTCGCACACTGATGATTGGCTGAGGCTCTGAACTCCTCAGAAGCGGGAAATGTGATGTAGATTTAAACCAGGTTTAATTGGTTAGATGGGCGTCAGGCTAGATAGGCTGGTGAGAATCAGATAGTGTCAGTTATCATAGATGTATTGCTAATCACACAATTTTCATGGCATAGAAACTCTTTTAGTTCTCAGCTGACTGTGAATAACAGTAAGTTTGAAATACTCTAAATCCTTGTTTCCACTACGGCGGATTCTGCTGGTTTGTGGCGAGTGGGTGGCTTTCACAGAGTTTTGGAGAATCCTTTGATGATTCAACATACTTCATGGCATGTTTATTATCCGAACGCCTGTGAAAACTGCACATCACGGCGAAATCACTGCAGTGGAAACGGGCCTGAATACACAATCTTACACTTGGACTGCTGATGTCCCAAATTCTCTGCTTTGATTACCAGTACCGGTATGTAAAAGAAACCCTAGGATCCAGAGACAACGGAAGCAACGCAGTTAAAGCGAATCAAAAGCGAAAAAATTTGATTCAGAAATACAGGCTCTCTTACAAGCCTGAGCAACTTTTTAGGGAAAAATTAGGGATTTTTTAACTTTAATTTTAGGGACTTTTAGGGATAAAATGGCTTGAAAATAGGACATTTTAGGACAAAATTACGAAGATTTATACACAGATGATGTACGCCAAGTGCTCTTCAAAAAGTGTATTCACACTTACCATTAGGCCTATAGGCCAAATCATGATCAAAATGGTCCCCTTTTGATAAGCCATGCTTACAGCGAAAGCTTACCCTTGTGCGGATCCAGGATTTTTAGCTGAGGGGGTCAGCAGCCCTGAGGGCGGTAGTAGCAGGCGGGCGCCGAAGATTCCCATGCCGACGGGGGGTGTGGGGGACCTCCCCAGAAAATTTTGAGATCTAGAAGGCCGTAGATGCGATTTCCTGGCATCTCAGAATCAAAATAGAAGCTTTATAATTCTTGTGTTTTTGCTTATTGTCNAGCATGTGCATGAAAATGATCGCATATGACGGGGCCATTTTAGTTCCTATCGCAGTTCCTGAGGTCTGTAAGTAATACCTTGAGTGGAATTCGAAGGCATTCTTTGATAGGACAAAATGGGCCAGCGTACATATGTCCTTTATCACACACTCTGGTAAACCCTGTTTCGCCAAGAATGCCGAGAGGGCATTCAAACCATCTTCGTGTGGGATACTAGGATACAGGCTGACAACATCCAGGGTGACCAGGAGCGCCCCCTGAGGTAATGTACCTAAGTCACGCACCCTGCTGAGAAAATCCTTGGTGTCCTTAAGGTACGACGTGACCGCAGGGAGGTAGGGCTTAAGAAAATGGTCCACAATCTCGGAGACTTTCTCCGTCAAAGAACCTGAACAGGAAATTACTGGACGGCCTGGGACCCCGGGCTTGTGAACCTTTGGGAGAAGATAGAACCTAGCAAGTTTATGGTTTTTAGGAATCGCGTATACCGCCATGGTGTCCGAGAGGGTGCCGTTACTCTGGGCCTGATTAACCAGCTGGGTGAGTTGGCCTTCAAAATCTGCGGAAGGGTCAGAATCAAGGGGCCTATAGGTAGCCATGTCACTGAGTTGCCTGAGGCCCTCACTGATGTATCTGTCCGTATCCATAATAACCACTCCTGAGCCTTTGTCTGCCTCCTTGATGATAATGTTACGATTTAGAGACAGCTCCCTGAGGGCTTGGCGTTCGTCTGAGGGGAGGTTATTATGGAAAATCTTCCCTGCTTCAAGGTCCTCGAAGAATTGTGTCTCGACCGCCTGGAGAAAACCCTCTGTCTCCCGGCAGCCGTGTGGCGGGTTCCACTTAGATTTAGGCTTGAAGGGGTCCGGGACACGCTCTTGTTCTGTGTCAGACTTGCCAGAAAAGAATTCTGCCAACCTGACCCGGCGTTTCCATGCCGCCATGTCCAAACGTGCCTGGACCTCATCAACCTGTTGAGGGACAGGGCAGAAGTTGGCTCCTCTGGAAAGAACTTCCAGTTGGAGAGTGGTGGGCTTAAAGGAAGAGGATAGGTTAATGACAGATGAAAATTTGTCCTCACGGAGACGAACCGGGTCTCTGGTGGGTGCCAGGTAACCCTCTTCAAGCACACAGTCAGCCCCCGAGGACAAACCACTAGATTCAGGTTCTAGAAGGCCAGACGAGAGAGGGCGGGAAGGGTGGGAGAAGGGCCCACAAGGGCTAGTTCCAGCACCCAAAACACCATTATTGACAGGGGCGCAAAGGGGAGATTGGGCCTGTGGGGGTTGAGGGGTCTGGGAGACAGAAAGAGATTCCACTGCAATGGGGGACCTGGGGGGTGAGTCCAGAAAAGACGGAGGAGGGAGGTCAGGGGGAGACAGGTCACCAACTGACCACCAGTCCTGAGGCGGGCTGGTGGGGCGGGGAGTAGGCCTATCCAACTTAGAGATTTTAATCCTTTTCTCCCTAGTAAGCTTGGACCGAAAGTCGTCCAAAAGCTTCTGAATGTCCCCGGACAGGAGGAGGAATTCCTGCAGACCATACCTGTCAATAAGCTCATTGACGAGGCTTTCGCGTAGAACCTCCGCTTGCCTGATGGCAAGGGGGTAGAAGCTGATGAGATGGTCAGCTAAAAGGTGGGAAGCAGCATTTAGGGTGCTTCCCCAAGGCTCCAAAAAATCTTTCGGGAACAGATCCAGATTGACACACGGGGTCTTTTTAAGAGATAAACCAAAGGGAAAGTGGCCCAAGTCTTTGCATTTGAGAAGGAAATCAAGATGAGATTGCATCTTGATAATTCGCTTCTCACTGTTAATAAACTTGAACCGCAACTGCATTATAAGATAGAAAGAAAAGGGTACTTAGCTTAAGGTAGAGTCAGGAGAGTGTACAGTCAGAAGGTACAGTCAGAAAAGGATACTACTCCAACAAAGAGAATCAGCACTAACTCTAGACGAATCTCCAGTAAAGCAAGTGCACAAGCGCTCTATCCCAGGCCCAGGGCAGATGATTGGCTCCAACACGGTTAAACTTTGTCCATTTGTTTAAGTCCATTACAAATGTAACAGTAGATACCACCACATTTTACCCAGCAATGTTTGCATCAAGATGCAATAATTGTACATAAAATATACAAATAAATAAAGTCAGTGTGCTTTTTTAAACATGCTCGTTTCTGATCTTGCATTTGTGAATTTGTACATATTATGCCACCAGCTTAAAAATGCACTTTTTAGCCCGCTTGGCCGCAAGGCCCAGCAGGGCTTATGCTGCGGTTGGGGTCATTGAGTGGTGGTCTGTCGTGCGTCAGTCCGTACGTACGGCGGTACGTCCGTAAACTTTTGGTTCGTTAGCGCTCTAGCGCCTTTATTTTTTGACGAATCTTTTTTATCTTTGGTAGGTGTATATATGGGCCTAAGATCTAGATGGAGTTCGATTTTGACCACAGTTGGATTCCTATTTTGGCCTCCAGGGGGCGTTTTGTGAAAAATTTCAAAGGGCTATACATGTATTTTGATAATGGTTTGAATGTTGAAACTTTGTACACGTGTACCTCTAGGTTACAGCAACCTACAGACAAAATTTTCGTGAAGTCTGATTCTTGACTTTGCCACTAGGGGGCCAAAACCCAAATCACTGAAAGTACTGTTTCTCCCTTCCCAAGAGACGGATCTTTGTCAAATTTTTATCATGGGTACATCTAATAGGAATACATAAGATATAGTAGGCCCCTACTCGAGTTTTTAATTTGACCTACTTTTCAAGTTCACAGAGGTCAAAGTTCGCCTGAAATTACGAAATTGGCTCTTTTTGTATCGGTTCGATCTATTGCTTTGAAACTTTGCACGTATCTACATGTACCTCTAGGCTGTAACAACTCAGAGGAATTTTCGGCAAAATCTGATTCTTCACTTTGCCACTAGGGGGCCAAACTGCTTCAAACCAAGCGGGCACAGTGCCATTGGCACTATTTTTAGGGGTTATTCGCGTGCTCATGCAGAACGCCCTTTTAGCGGTTATTTGTGTGCGCTCGTCATGCGGTAACTGTTAGAACTTTTTGAAAATGGCAGATGTTAAAACGGTTCCGCATGAGCGCATGCAAATAACCCCGAAAAAGCATGTTTTTAATTTTTTCCGCATGAGCGCACACAAATAACCCCTAAAATCATTAATATAGAGGTAGCCGTGTTGATCGTTGAATGAATGAGTTAGTAGAAATGCAATAGGCAACGCCGTCTTTTAAATCAACTTGGTTATATTGATTTAAAAGACGGTGTTACCTATTTCCTTTCTACCCTAAAATCATTCATGACATAAAAGCTACGTCTACACGGAGCATTTTAGCTCCAGTTAACCGTCTACACGGGGCCTTGTCTCGAGCTAACTTGTTTCGAGACAACTTTGTCTCGGGTTAACTTGACCCCAGTAGGGTAGGGGGGTTAAGATAACCCGAGACAAAGTTGTCTCGAGACAGTTGTCGTGTAGACGCGCTCGCCTGTCTGTCTCGGGACAAAGGCCTATATTGGTTCCGTATTCAATGTGTGCATTGATAAATACGGCATGAATGACGTAATGGAATGGACATCACATGGCGCGTAGTGTTGAAAACACCGTCACGTCATGCATCCGTGTAGACGCTCCGTTACTTGTCTCAGGTTATTTTGTCTCGAGACAAAGTTGACCCGAGACAAATTAGTCTCTCGTGTAGACGTAGCTAAAGTGATTAAGTTCAAGAGAAAATTTTTGCATACATTTATAATAAATAGAAAATATTGATAAAATTACAGTGAAATATTATGTACTGAAGTCAAGAACAAGGCACATGATGTCCTCTCCTGTTGAACAACACTGTGTGGAGAGGTTCAATTATAAATCAGGCATCACATTTGGATTCTAGACAAACAGACTGGTTCCTATCCCTTCAACTGTTGACCGTGTCAGCCATCAGTGAGAAGAACCAGTTAAAGGGACTCTAGAGGCAGCAAGCTATTGGGCTACTAACAGTACTTCCACTATGGAACAGGTGGCGGTAGTGACCATGAACTCATGAATTGTGAATTAAATGTTGACACTGATGAAATTTTACTTCAAAATTGATGCCCAGGTTGGATCTTCATGCCACCAATTTTGCATTAGTAATCATATCAATATGCACTAAAAAGCTGCCTCTAGAGGCCCTTTAACTTGCAGCTGTACTGATGAGGTTTGATTAACTTGTATAATATGCATTCGAAAAACACAAAATGCACAGAATACTGCATTGATTATTATGCTAATGATCTGCAGTGAAGTCCGGCAACATCTAACTACGACCCAATGGAATGGGGAAGTTAGGAAATTGATAGTTGAATTTTCTACGGACCTTTAATCACATGCGGCTCTTGAATAACCGGTGCACAGCGCAAACAATCGGGGAACGACCACAAAATGGTCGACAGGCATGATTAAAAACCGCAAAACTCTGGATTACAGGACTTCCGCATTCCACTGGGTCGTAGTTCATGTTGCCAGACTTTAGTAATGGGGAACCCACACAACTTTTTATTCCAACAATTCGGCACTGTGAGCTGTTGTACCAAAGACGTCAAAATAGAGCAAAGCAACCCATTGTCGTTGCGTCAAGACATCCTTGACGCAGCCGCGCAACACGGACCGAGACGTCGGAAAAAGATGCAACTGCTCACGGCGCCTTCAAGTGGTGCCGAATCGGTTAATGTCATCCTGGGTATAACAGAAATATACCCAGGTTCAATGTTGTCCCACAAAACTAGACCCTGGGTATTTACCCTGGGTATACAATGTAGTTCGGTCCACAAAAGTACACCCAGTATCGTAGTTTTGAGCCTAGGTACGAGTTAGGAATGGATCTCGCGTGATCAACAGGACTGCGAGCGATTGGTACTTCTGTCGTACATCTGGGCGGCATGTTCGTGACAAATGTGTCAATAGAAAACATGTTTTTCGACGAGTCATTCTTGTGGTTATGTGACATTTGCGAGAACAATCTCGTCTTCAGGTGCTGTATCCAATCCTGGGTATACTTTTGTAGATCAAACTATACCCAGGGAATAGTTTCGTGGGATGACATTGAACCTGGGTATATTTCTGTTATACCCAGGATGACATTAACCAATTCGGCTCAAGTGGTGATAGGCCTAGTTCTGCAGGTTCTCATTGATTGATACAACACACTCTTCACAAGTCCGAACACTTTGATATGCCTCTTTTTTTGGCAGGAGTTTCAGCAAGTTTTAACCAATTCGGCTCAAGTGGTGATAGGCCTAGTTCTGCAGGTTCTCATTGATTGATACAACACACTCTTCACAAGTCCGAACACTTTGATATGCCTCTTTTTTTGGCAGGAGTTTCAGCAAGTTTTAACAATAGGCCTACATGGACAGAATGTTGTTAATACTGGTTGAATTAGACTATACAGCTGGATGGAGTTGTAGTTTTATGAATAATGGATGGATTTAAGCGTAAATGTGGACGCAATGGTGTGAAAAAGGCCCATTTACACCAGGTGAAATTCAACACATGGTTTTTCACAGATATGGGTCTCGGCACTTTAACTCACCTAGTGCAAACATGAACACGAATCTGTAGAAACCATGCACTGAACTGCAGACCAACTTTAAAGTAAATGCACCCAAAGGCACCCAGAAAAAGACGGATTAGTCCTGGACGAATCTGACCATAAAACTAGAGTTGTCAGTTGAGTCTGCATGCAGACTCTGGAGTCTCCGCCACGCGTCGCATGTCACACTAGGCCTAGGCCTATTAAGACGTACTATTTTGCCAAGCTGTTGCTGAGAAATCGGTCGAGAACATCGATATTTATAGGACAAACCCTCGTATAGGCTTTGTATGTGTAACTGTAGGCCTATGTACAGCACAGGTCGTTAAGTGTATTGATGCTCTTGTTTCACAAAATCGCAATCGATCGATGGCTATCACTAATGTTCACTGTGCACAGCGTCTACTGCTCGTTCCTTCTCACACCTCGGATGATGACTGTCATGGCTGCGCTTACAGAAAGGGTGAGTTTTTAAACACCTGAGTGTGGAAAAAGAACGGAAAATATAATAGTATCTTGCAAGTATAAACGTGCAGTTAGAGTTCTTTGCAGTGCATAGGCCTATGGAATATGACACCTGCGCTGGGTTGTTCAAAAAATTGTAAGTCTCTAACGTGGCGTTAGTGCTATCATCACGTTATCTCCATCAGTCAAGCCCACTGTAGTTATTATGCCATGTTAGAAATAACGCCAAAATGGCACAAACGGAGTTTGTAAAAACCCAGCACTGGACATTGCAGTCGACCCGGAAAGGTCTGAACAGGATTGTCACCGCATAAATTGTGTTGAACCGCTAGGATCGTGTCACCGTCAGGAAAGTCACGTAACAGACGTCTAGCCGTGGTATTTGGCGGTACTAACTGCTACATCACTGAACGAAAGCGAGGCAGTGAAGTAAGCGTAGCAGACACTATGAAACAATCACTAATTACGCACGATTAGTTAGACGTTTGAAGGTGCCGTGATTTTTACATGTTGATGGAAGTTTCTCTACGAAAGTTGCAGAAAATTTCATCGAAATCGGTTCAGTTTTGACCCGAGTTATCGATCGAAAGGCAACCTTGTGTTTTCGAAAATAGGCGTTCTTCAAAGTGCGTACACTTTCTTGGAATAGTATTTTGAAACGTCGGCTTAGGTCATTCGGGTTGTTCTAACATAGAAGAATCTACATGCGAAGCGTGGTTTTATGCACGCATGTCTGAGGGGTTGAAAATCACCACGAAACACAACCACATTTTCAAGAAAACTCCTTCGCTTTATCCATTGTCTAACCTGGTTCCATGGGCTCCGACGGTGGCGCTGACCAGGCTGACTGGTCGAATCGTCAGTCAGCGCCACCTACGACGCCCAAGGAACCCGGTTATGGCTGCGAGAATCGCTACCTACTGCTGTTCAAACTGCGTACAAAAACTTGGAATACTATGCCGAAGTATGAAATTAATACAGATTGAAGATTGATAGTTACTTCATCCATTCAGTTTTGCTGGTTTTATGCAGGCAAGTATTTATGGAGTTATGGCGATGTTTTTAACAACGCTCTATTCAATGGCCTCCAATTCTGTGGGGAGGACGAAATTTCTTAAATGATTTCTCTTCACTCGTTTGCATTATGCCAAAATAAACTAGAGTTGTCAGTTGAGTCTGCATGCAGACTCTGGAGTCTCCGCCACGCGTCGCATGTCACACTAGGCCTAGGCCTATTAAGACGTACATGCACGGCCAATTTTGACCCGCAATACCACATGAAAGAACGAATGTAAGGTTTTATTGATGAAAGTGACGTAAACTGAACCGGAAACTGTTTATTTGATGTATTTTAATCCACTCTGCCTCGCGCAATTTGACTTCCAAAAGTGTCCGAGAATAGGACACATTTTTGGTGACGGCGGTCCTATTCTCGGACACCATCCCCATCCCGCGATGTCCTCGGACAGTTGCTTTTTGTGGCCAAAATGTCAAAAGGAATGACAGTTTCGTTAGGGCCTACCAAAAAACAGAATGCCGATCGGGAAATGGGGGATATGCCCTTACGAAAAAGTCCCATGTGTGATTTTGTTTTCACATATGTGAAATGACTATTCCCATATGTGAAACAGCTCTTCACATATGTAAAAACATTTGCATTATGTGAATTTTATTTTCCCACATGTGATTTTCAGATTCCCATATGTTAATTTTCGTTTACCACATGTGAAATGTCCATGGGATTATTTCACACGTGGGAATTTTTTTTCACATGTGGGAATTTCTTTTTTACTTACGAAATTACCACATGTGATTTTTTACATGTGTTATTTTTATTTTCACACATGGGAATTTTAAAATTACATTTTCACACATGGGAATTTTAAAATTACCATGTGTGATTTTTTTCAGACATAATACTTCTGTTTTCTCAAGAAAATCACACATGTGATTATGGAGTTACTTTTGAAAATGAAAATAACAAGCAATATATGACAAACTTTCCTTATAAGTGTGTTGGTTAATCTACAGATAGACAGGTAAGCAGGTAGACGAGTTTGTTTTATTTACCAGGTCAAACATGAAGCTTTTACCGGCGAACAACTGGGGGGATGGCAATTATGTTATAATTTGCAAATATTTAATAAATAATGCCATTTTTTATGAAAACAAATGCATAAGAAAATTACTTAACTATCATTTGAAATATGACACAAAAAATTGAAGTTGTGAATGTTCATGTTTCAGAATTGTCAAGGCAATAGTTTTATAACATTGGTTTTGTCTGTACCAAAGAAAAGATACTTTTCTATTCATTGATATCACCCAACCATCTAGAACTGTTAACCTTCTCGGCCTATTGGCTAAGATGAAAGCTGTTTATAATGAAAGGCTGCACCTGATGGTTGCCTTCTCCTTCTACATCTGACACAAGTCAGGTGATGAAGAAAATAGCAAAAAACTGTGAACTAAGATTATGACCAATATAGGATTTACATGTAGGATTCACATGTGGGATTTCAACAAAAATCCCACATGGGAATTTTTCACACATGGGAAAAGCGGCAAATTTCACACATGGCCTTATTTTCACATATGTGAAATAATTCCCACATGTGAAAAAAAGAAATAACACATGGGAATTTTTCGTAAGGGTGGGCCGAGGACATGGCGGATATAGGCCTAGCCGAGTTGGATGTCGGTCATGTTCGTTAGCATGTCGTCCATGTTGTCAGGCTGGGATCATACGGCAGTCGTTGCGCGAAACATCGTCGTAAACATCAGCATGGATAAATTAAACAACATACACCCGACGTGGAAATGAAAGAATACTAGTAGTCACAAATCCTGACACCGGAATATTTTATTGAAAGACAGTTTCGTCCAAACTTCGTGTTATATGCTGATAAAATTACGACACTGCAAGGAGCCCGTGAAGCACTGGAGAATGCACACACGCATAGGCACGTAAGCCTCCTGGTCTGAGGTTGGTTTGGGCCGAGAAAGTTTCCTAGCTAACACAAGAGTCTCCGCTCGACCACTACGTGGCGTGGCGGAGACTAATAACAACATGAGCTTCATTGAAACAAAGAGCTCACAGGCCTCTCGATTGCACAGATGCCTAGGGACCCTCTATTTTTCAAGCTATTTTGGGCCTACCGATATATAGATATTTTTGTGGCTTTTCGTTGTCCGATGTTCAAGTATTGCGTCACATTTCCTTTTGATAAGAAATCCATTAAGTGCACCTTAATTAAGTGTCGCGTGTGTAGACACCTTGGAAACGGTCGAGAAATGAGTTTTTAATGTCATTGTGATCAAAAATGAACTATGGATCGTCAAAGGGTGGGAAATTCAAGACTTTGATACCTTTTGTGTATGGACATGTATTTTGGGCATACATGTATTCCTGAATTTGGGCTTGAATTTTGAAAACCTTCAATTTGGGCTTATGCCAATTCTTTGGGCCCTTTAACGGCCCAGGTAGTGTGCAATCCAGAGGCCTGGCTCATACACCAAATAAGCCTATATTGTAAAATGCTCATTGATTATAAGTTGGATCACTCTAAACTGGACACTTGCCCCCCTCGCATTTAGTGCCAGAATTTTGAGACCCCTCAACAAACTAAGTTAAAATTCTACGTACATATAGACAACTTGGATTACCTACATTAGGTACCCCAAATTGCAGTCAGCATGACTTGTACAAGTTCTGCTGTAGGTCTATCTGACAATGGAGAACACATGCTGTACGACTCTGACCTATTTGTAAACTTAAAAGAATCAACAGCAGCTAGTTTTCATGACATCTTAATGTTAGAAGTTAACTTGCATGTCTCTCTAAAAAACACACTCGCTGTAGTACAGTCCTCCCTCGCTATTTCGAATCCATCGGGGTCCAAGGGTTAAGTTCGTATGAGGAGTTTGTAATAGCGAGGATTCATCCGTGGGGGAATGAGTTTTGGGAGCCAAGCATTGGGTTCGTAATATCCGGGAGTTCATAAGATCGAGGTTCGTAAGAGCGAGGGAGCAGTGTACTGAGGATTAAAGCTGACGTGAAGGAACAAAAAGTCCCCATGCGACGAGCAAGAGAATTGCAAATGCCTGCAACGAACGCTCAGAACATGATAGACCCCACGAGGCCAGGAGGGCGCCACCTTATTTGTCTTTGAGCTGTCCGGGTGTCAACATCCTCTGGTGAGCTCCTCTTGGAACACTTTTTTTGAAAGAAAAAAAATTGACCCAGCTGGGAATCGAACCTGCACCTTGTTATCTCTGTTCCAACGTCTTCCCCATTCGGCGACCGAACTTGTTGGAAGTCTTCTCATGGTCAAAGGCCTACGTCTATGACAAACACAAATCATGTCTCTGTCAGCTGCCTCGTTGGCCGAGTGGATGGAGTGGTGGATTACAAATCAGAAGGTCGACGGTTCGAATCCCGTCTAAATAACCATTTTTTTTTTCTTTGAGTAGTGTAAGAGATATCCGGAGATGTTGACAACTCTGTTGCCTGAAGGCAAATAAGGTGGCGCCCTCCTGGCCTGGTCGGGTCTATCATGTTCTGAGCCTTCATTTGAGGTGTTTGCAGGGCGTTTGCAATTCTCTTGCTCGTCGCATGGGGCTTTTTGTTCGTTCAGGTCAGCTTTAAAGTAGCTTCATGGATAACTGCATTTAAATTCCGCAGATACCAAATCATCATAATAACTTCACAAACTTGACGGTACATGCGACATGATAAAATGATATGTACAAGTTCTCGTCATGGAGACATAAACATAGCGAGACCACCGTGATGTTATAAAATCACACGATGAATGAAACAGAACAGAATAAAAACTGGCCACATCAGGCAAGTAAAATCATCAGAATACAAGATGCATACAGGCTATTCCAGGAGAGGAGAACTGATTTGTCGACTGCAAATAACTTAAATGCACTGATATTATATACACAGCAGATGATCAAGCAGAAAGCCGACTTTATACAGGAATCCTGGGTAAAATTCAGCACGTTTACCATATGTGACCCAGCACAGCAAAATGACTCAGAATGCGCACAGAAGAAGACCCAACATATCCAATGACAGCAACGGTTTGTTTATTTCAGTATTTTCTGCCCATTGTGAAATTTGACTTTGTCGATTTCTGTTAATTGTTGTCCGGTCAGTGTTAATTCTAGGCCGTGTTAGAGTGGTGGTGCGCCATGCCACTAAATGGGGCGCCACTGTGCCCTTTTTTAACCCCCTTGGCACCATGCCCCTAAAAAAATAATTTTTTAAAATGTTTTAGTACCCCCCAGACCCTCTGTCATGGTCCCTTTTGGTCATATCACCTTAGAAACTAGCTTAAATTGGCTGTTGACTGGAGTTATAGGGACCTTTTTAATGACATGCTTCTCAAACTCCGTTATTAGTAGAAATGTTGCGAATGAAAAGTGCCCTTTTCTAGGTTGAAGTGCCCTTTTCACAAAGTTTGCACCACGCCCTTCTGAAATCCTAGAATTAACACTGGCCGGTGTCATCTTCGGTCTTCTTCTGTGCGCATTCCGACTCATTTTGTCGTGCTGGATCACATATTCTGATTGGCTGCAGTGCCTCGTGCATTGGCCAATGATCTGATCGGAACTAAAAGCTTGCTATGATTTGTGGTTTTGGTGCATTTTGTTCCGATTGGACTTTTTTTATCGACCGTTCCATTGTGAGACGATGACCGACCCGCGTTACGCCGATATCCATGAAATCACTCCGCCCCATGTGAACCAGACAATTCCCGTCAATCTCGTGCTGCTGGAAACTCTTCTTGTAATCAGCCAATGAGAGACTTTCGAGCCACGACGACACGTCATCAAGCGTCCAATCCTCAATCAGTTTATCATGAAATGTTTTAACATTTGATTTTTCACTAAGCGCAGCGTTGACTTTGTTCTGCGTCGTCTCCATCGTGTTCGCTTGTGGCGGCGGCTGAGGAGAATTAAACGTGACTGGAGGCGGGATCCTCGCCTCACCGACCTCCTCATAGATGGGGCCATCGTCCTGATCAACAAATCCAGGCGGTGGAGGCGCATATAATTCGTCATAAATGTCATTCGAATCATATGGTGTTTGATACTTATCCGTTCCGTTTATTTCGTTCTGCATCTTCAGCCATTGTTGTTCTGGTCCGCGGGTGTAGTCGTTCTCAATCCTGACGCGGTCCGTCGAGAGATAGGACAATAACGTGTCAACACGAGGCTCGACGCTGGAGTTTGTTGATAAGGTTGACATGGATGATATAACACTGGAATCATCCTCGTGCGTCTGCTCCAGGGAGTACTCCAGCGGGGGAGGGATAAAACCAATATGCCTGTCGTCATTCATGTCGGACGAGAAGCTCATGTCACCGAAGTCTATTGGAGGTGGGAGAGGGCCAAAGTCTGGGGGTGGCGGCAGAGAATCGAAGGAAGAAGGTGGTGGGAACGAGTCAAGGTCGTTCACGGTAGCAGAGCCGGCATCAGCTGGAGGAGGGAGAGTGAACACATCCTCATGTGATGATTTATTCAAAGTTTGTTTGTTTGTCCCTGTACATGTATTTGACCTTTTGACCTCAGGAGACTCCCGACTATTCCCGACACTAGAAGACGCCACCGTACTTCCTTTTTCAACAGAATCATCAGTTTTCTGACCGTTGACCTCAGGATCGCTTGAGCCACCAGTTTTACAATCTGAATCTCTTTGCTCAGGACCAGATTTAGAGTCTGTTTTCGCTTCATGCTCTTGCACATATTTGGTCTTTCCACTATTGTCCAGTTTAAGAACGAATCGTTTAGGTTTGGTAGTCACTGTCTTCTGCTCCTCCCCCGCGGCAGACTCGCCCCTTATCACATCAAACATTTCTTTCTCAAGGCCTGTCTTAACATGACCACGTAAAGCACCAAGATTTTGAGCAGTATCCTCATCCGACCCGGACGTCAATTCCACGCTTGATCCACTTTGTCGTCGCTGCAACCATTCCTTGCGTAACCGTTCCGCACGCTGTGTAAATGTCTCCCCTTTAGTCGGGCTCGACTTCACTTCTTTTGACATCGCAGTCTTTTGTTGACTTGACGCGGATCCAGAGTCCGGTTTGACGCCAACATTGCCCCCACCCGCCGAGTCCACCTTGACCCCAATGTTCCCCTCGTCTACAACACCCAACATATCACTCTTCTGAACAATTCCACGACGAGCTTTCTCACCGCTTGCTTTCACTGCAACACCCTCCTCATGCGAGGTGTTCGCCGTCACGGACGCCGGAGCCTCTTTCTCAACATCAGTGCCTTTAATGACGGCAGAGACGGCAGGCCTGATGGATTTTACCGGCACCATTATGGGTTTCTTACTTCGACTTGACTTCTCTGATGACTGCACTCCACCAGGCTGAGAAATGCTGACCTCCTTCGACCCAACATTCCCACTCTGTTCTTGTATTTGTTCCATTAGAGGTTTATTCAAGGACACCGTAATCTTGGTCACCGCCGATGTTTGTCCGCCAACGACAGGGGCATCTTGTGACACAGGCACAGTTCTCTGTGGAGAGTTAGGTGGCGCTTTAATAATGGGTGAATCGGGCAAACTTTGGTTCTCGCTCGCTGCCTCTTTTTCAGGAGGCTTCGATTCCTCCACCTTTTGAGCATTCACGGTACTTAAGTCAACAGAGTTGCGTGACAAGCGTCGGGAATCCCGAATCTTTTGTTCGATATCCTGCACGACGGCGTCTGCTGGTTTATTCGCCAGCTGTTCTCGCCTTCTTAAAACAGCCAATCTTAAGTTATCGTCGTGCCCCGTTGGTTTGGGAGTCTGCTTACTCTCGGCGATCTTTTTCTCAATGTTCTCCACAGAACTAGCAGAATTTGTGGCCAGTTTTGCCTTCCTCTGAGCGATCGCTGCCAGGAGATCATTTGTATTCGGCTTCTCCAGTCCAGCTGGTTTTACCTCCTTTGGTGGACTTTGAGTTTTAGGTGGAGGTTTGAGTCCAAACTGAGGAGGTGGAGGGACGGCCTGATGTTTTGGCTCTGGATGCGGCACTGGTTTAACTTCCTGTTTAAACTTCGGTGGCGGCGGTACATGTTGTTGAGGAGGAGGGGGAGGTGCTGTTGGAACGTTCCGACTTTCTTTTAGACTGTCGTTGAATTCGTTTTTCAGAATGGCGGCTTCCATCCCGCTGTCCGCCGTCTTGGTTTCCGTCCGATACGCCGTACGAGCCTGCCTCATTCCGACGGCAGACGTACTGTCGTCCGTCGCCTTCATCTCACTTCGATACGAAACACGGGCTTGTCTCGCAGCAACTGCGGCCTTGACATCACCATCGCCAACCTGGGTCGCAGGTTTCTTTGCAACTATTTGTGTATTGTTTACGGTGATTGTTTCTACAGGCTTCTGCGACTCTGTACTCGAGGTTGAACCAGATCGCTGACGATGCAACCCTCGTTGGTACCCACTGCTGTGGAGCATACGACTCCGCCCGGACATTCGAAGCTGCTCCTCCAACGTCAAAGGCTTACGAACTGACTGAGGTTTAGGGGCATCAAACTGGGGTACAGGGGGAAGCGGGGGCAGACTTGCTGACCGCTTCCCTGGCCGTGATGTCTCCTTCGGAGGAGAGTTAACCGTGTCATCCGTCATATCGACCTCGTAATCCGGTTCAGGGAGATAATACGGCAGTGGTTTGGAGAGCACCTTCCTGCCGTGTTCATCCTCATCATCCGTGGACGAATCACGGCAAAGTTTTACCCGCTTTTTATCCTCACTTGGGACGTTATGCGCCGCATCCGTCAACAGTATCATAGAGTTCGGATTGTTTTGAATGAACTTAGCAGCATTGTCATAGATTTTAACATCAGCAAATGTCACTCCTGATTTCTCCTGTGGAACCGGGGGCGGCGGCTGCATGGGGGGTGGAGGCACTTTGACCTCCTGCACTGGACTTGGTGTAACATTTTCTGCATGCACCTCGGCGTATGTCAACTCGTACGGGGGACGCGGTTTGCTGAGCTCCATCTGTAAAGTCTCAGGATTAGCGTAGATATTTTCCGTCACAGATCTCCGATAATCAGTCACAGTTTTTGATGTAGGAGCAGTATCAAACTTTCCAGGTTTAAAACTTGATTGAATATTACATGTATATCCATCTTTTTTCAGTTCCTCAACATTCATATAGATGGCGTCAGTGTTATTCACAGTTTGTATTTTGACTATTTCAGTTGTGGGTTTTCTTCCCGGCGGCGGTGGAGGGGGTGGAGAGTGACTGGGGGCGGGAGGTATATCCCCGTTAGATCCTGGAGAGTATGTTCTCGGCTCACACGGCGTTTTTCGCGTTGGAGAAGGCACTGGGCCAACATAACCGCGGGCGTACGGCCGCAGGTCAAACAAACTGTTACTTTTCCGATGAAAGTATTCCTGATTTGGATGAATGTTTGAAGCAGCGTACGCAGCACCTAAAGATTCTTGGTTCACCGACGGATTTGTGACCACGTTCGGCTCGGCGTATTCACTCACGTTAAAACTCGTATTCCCATCCTCGAGTAAGAGAGGAGGCACGTGATTGGACGTGTCTCCTTGACTACTCCCAGAACTACTCTCAATCCCTGAATCACCACTTTGACTAAGATTCGGCGAACTCTTCGTTCGCTGAAGTTCTAATTGTTCCTGTTTGACTAACTTCCGTTTTCGAGCTTGTGCTTTTAGTTCAGCAGGACTAGCGTATGTGCGTGGGATATTAACGGTCGGTTTTTCCAGATTTGATGCACTTTTCTGGGCATCAAATCCTGGTGGCTCTGTCTTTCTGAACAATTCCTCGACTTCACTTGACGACAGTCGCTGTGATGATGGACGTCCACGGACCGATGCGATTTTCTCTCTGGCGGTGACCGTCAAGTCCTCGATTGAATTGGAGTGGTCGTTACTGTCATCGTACAGAGCCAGGGTACGATCGAAGTCCTCTGCAAGATACCAAAACAAGATATCAGTAAATATTTTTTGTATGTAAAGATACAGTACAGGTCACAATTGACATCCCTAAATTTGCGTAAGTTACGCGTAAGTCACTCGTAACTTACGCAACAACTCACAAGCTATGTTACACGTAACTTACGAGGTGAGTTATGCGAATTTTGCTAGCTACGCAGAGATTTACGAGGCGAGTTACGCGATTTTGGCGAGTTATGCGAAACCAAAGCCGCGAGCTACGCGTAACTTACGAGTAACTTACGCGAAGCCGTAGGGATGTCAATTGTGACCTGTGCTGTATTCAGGGCAATAGACTGTTCTCAAATTGACGTAAACGAGAAAGATCTGTGCACTTCCGCTGAAATCTCAACCATAACCTCGGTCTGAAACTGAATGACGTAACGCAGACAACTCCATGACAGTTACGTCGACGATGCTGCGTCAGACTCCAAGATTGCTGAATTATGGATGGCGTCACGTCAGCCGGTTTTAGATCGAGGTTATGGTTGAGGTTTCAGTGGAAGTGCGCAGATCTGCAAATTTGAGAATGGTCTATCGGATCTCCAAAATTTTCAACTCACATGGTAGTCTTCATGACATAATTGGATAGTAAACGAGGTCATACTACGCCATGTAAGGGCATCACCTGTCCTGTATAAAATGCCAACAGTCAAATTCTCACGATAGAAGGAGGGTCACATTTTGATGCAGCCTGTTGCTAACCACCATAGGTTCTGTTAGTACTAGACACACTGCCTAAACACTGTTTATCTATGCTGCAACAAGTCAGGACCACATGCTGTTAGTCATAAATACGGGACATTGGGTGGTATTCATAAAAGTTAGCAAATGCTTTTACTTAAGATTTACTCAGCGAGGTCCAATGCAAATGTACAACTAAATGTAAGTAAAAGCATTTACTAGCTTTTATGAATATCAGCCATTCTGCCGCGAGAGACAGGCCAAGATGCCACATGGACTCAGACAAAACAAGGGAACTGAACTACCCCTACACACAAGAGTTCCTGTTGTTTTTTTCACGACATGCCAGATACTCAACAGAATTCCCCACAAGCCCCATTCGGACATAGTAACATCATCTATTACCTACGAAGCTTGATCCTGATGAAACACGCAACTGAATGCTAGAACACAAGCCCCTCCTGTACCAAGTCGGAATGAGGCTGGCCTAGGACACAAGCCCCTCCTGTATTATAACAGGTCAGAGGGAGGCTGGCCTAGGACACAAGCCCCACCTGTAACAGGTCAGAGGGAGGCTGGCCTAGGACACAAGCCCAACCTGTAACAACAGGTCAGAGGGAGGCTGGCCANCCTAGGACACAAGCCCCATCCTGTGTTATAACAGGTCAGAGGGAGGCTGGCCTAGGACACAAGCCCCATCCTGTGTTATAACAGGTCAGAGGGAGGCTGGCCTAGGACACAAGCCCCATCCTGTGTTATAACAGGTCAGAGGGAGGCTGGCCTAGGACACAAGCCCCATCCTGTGTTATAACAGGTCAGAGGGAGGCTGGCCTAGGACACAAGCCCCATCCTGTGTTATAACAGGTCAGAGGGAGGCTGGCCTAGGACACAAGCCCCATCCTGTGTTATAACAGGTCAGAGGGAGGCTGGCCTAGGACACAAGCCCCATCCTGTGTTATAACAGGTCAGAGGGAGGCTGGCCTAGGACACAAGCCCCATCCTGTGTTATAACAGGTCAGAGGGAGGCTGGCCTAGGACACAAGCCCCATCCTGTGTTATAACAGGTCAGAGGGAGGCTGGCCTAGGACACAAGCCCCATCCTGTGTTATAACAGGTCAGAGGGAGGCTGGCCTAGGACACAAGCCCCATCCTGTGTTATAACAGGTCAGAGGGAGGCTGGCCTAGGACACAAGCCCCATCCTGTATTATAACAGGTCAGAGGGAGGCTGGCCTTAGATCAATGGGAGGATGAAGCTAGGAACTATCACCAACAAAACTCAAAAGTTCCTCGAAAATGCCAAATACAAGTCCAAATAAAACCAAAGAGAAACTACAAAAGTTTGTGATACCAAGTTTCAGTCTCCATCAAGAAAGAGTCTTTCATCACCAGTCGCCTCCCAGAGAGCTAAGGGGGCCGGGTACCGCTTGGACAAGTTTGGTTATACAGTCAGGGAGCAAAATTGAGATCTTCCAGATTCTCTTGGGAGTGGGTACAAATGATTTGAAACTTTCACATGGTTCAAATCTTGTAGTCAGTGCAAGATTACTGATGTCCCTTTGTTTCTATGAGGCAAAGAGACATAGAGGCCTGTCGAGTGCCAAATAGTGGACTTGTATCCTCTGTGTTCAGATATATAAGGCTAACCCTAACAATCACCTTTCCCATCTTAATTCAAACGTCAAATGGTTTGAACTTGAGACCTCATGAGAGCAAGTTGACCCCTGAAGCACTACATCACCGCAGAGACCTCTCCACTCCCTGAACCTGTATAACCAGAAACCTGTCCAATCCTGACTTCCTACGGAAACTTGCAGACAGGACTTGTCTCATATCAGGATAACAAGCGCTATATTTTACCTGGTTTTTTGCCACCTGGATGAAGACAAGTAAAACATTGAATTGCGATGAGATTTCCACGATCTCTTCATAACCAAGAGCACAATCGGTGTAGCGACCCTTGCCATACTGCCATCTATCATTCAATCTCATAATTAACGTCATCACCAGTTGAAATATGTGACCCTCCACTACAAAACCAGAGTAAAGTCGCATTGAACATGTTGAAAATGAGCCTGAATGTACCGTACCGACATGACACCAGGTGATAAAGACAGAAATAGAATCGCTGAAACTTCACAACAGACACGCAGACGATACTGGAAATGACAAATACATGGGTCCCAACTTGCCGACTTCAGAGTGTCTGACGACTGGTTTTGTGGTGGAGGCTAACATTTGTCAATTTCAGTGTTGTCTGTCTATTGTGAAATCTGAGTGATCCTGTTTCTATCTTTATCTCCTGGTCTCACGTCCGTACGTTTAGGCTCATTTTCTGTGCGACTTTACACTGGTTTTGTGGCGGAGGGTCACATAATGTGGCAGATCACAATTCAATATCATGAAGCAACTCCCTTGTTGAAGATCAACACAGCACTTGAAGACAAGGGGATCCATGTTTTTGAAGCTGAAGTAAGAGAACAGCCTCCAGGCAGTGAACCTACCTAACGTCTGGAGAGTTTCCAATCCTTCAGTCACAGACTTGGATCTCGCTCGACCGACAGACAATCGCGTCTCGGGGTCTCGTCTCGGAGGCAGAGGGGCTGCAAGGGGAGGTGAATCTTGATTATCTTCCTGACAGAAGTTAGCCCCGACGTTCTAAACCACGGGAGCCAATGTTGTCAGCGTATTCCGCCACTGCTGTCAAATATTTCTATGTGAACTAGAAAGCTGGCACAGACAAGTCACCAGATGAACATGGCTGGCTATCTTTATGATGATGAAATCTGATAGGCCTACCTACATGTACCTGAACAAAAAGTTGGTCACTGATCACATGAGGTCAAGACCGGTGAAAAATGTCCTTAACGACTTATTGATTGACCTGTTGGAGACTATTTAATGAACTTGGTGACGTCACAGCCACGATAAAGTTTGGCCGGATCATGACCGACATCGCAGGCTTCCTCATATGAAAAATACCCAAGACCTATAAATCACACTCCAAAAATTGGTGTGGGAAGTTTTTCACATGCGAGAATCAGCGCTCCATAAAATGTCTTCGAGAGTGATCTTCTCAGGGACTCTACAGGCATGACAGCTGTCTACAGGGTACTTCCCCCTGGCTCAAGATTTTTTTCAAGGACTTTTCCAGTACTTTTCCATGTTGATTTCTTATATTTCAAGGACCTTCATCACGGCTGTGTACTCACGACAGCCTAGTGTGTACAGCAGCGCCACGTGCGTCTGCCACGGAAAAGATAGAAACCATTCACAAGGCTTTCAATTTTTTGTTTTTGAGTTGAGGGGATAGGCTCAAGTAGCAGGGGTGCACCTCCTAAGCACTTGTCCAATTAGCACCACCTAAAATTATGCTCATTTGATCAGGTCCTCCTGATGAATCAATGAATTATTATATCACTCCATGCATGGCATGAAGTATATGCTGCCTAGAATATGTCCTGCTTCAGGGATAAAAGGGTTAAATTAGGTGTACTGTAAACAATTTTATATGGAGAATGCTGATCTATTTGGTTAAATACATCAGAGTCTAAAAGTTGATTAAAATCATAAATATCGTCAGTGATCAAAGGGTTAGGGGTTAAATTTCAAATGCGATCAAGTTGGCAAGGGTTAAACAAGACACATTTCCAACTATAGCTAATGCCAACCCCTAGAAAAAACCAACATCAATACAATAGCACTCATTTTGCATTAAGACCGTCTCAGCAGTTGATATACTTCAAGGCAGTTGAGTATGAGATCCATGGACCTCTAGTTATAGCATTTTCCCGCCAAAAAGATTGTCAATACCATGCGGCCGAAAGGTGGGCGGTCTGAAGTAAAGATCAGTCATTCAAGTAAATATCTGTTTACTGGAAAGAAATTGGCAAACGAACGTGGTATGACTGGAAAGAACATTCTTTCTGGATTAGAGCCAAATAAGTTTTTGAAGAATGCAAGCAGAGGTTTGGGAGAAATGAACTTAGAAATATAACGATCTCTGTCAGATTGAAATGCTGAAGGCGCGATGTCATGTGATGTACAAAGCTTGAAGGTCGCTTGAAAATAAGCGAATTCTTATTTTATTTTGATGACAGATTGTATTCCAGGACTTTTCAAGGACTTTGGAAGAAACTGGGGACTTTTTAAGGACTTTTCCAGGCCTTTCAATGAAAATTGATTTTCAAGGACTTTTCCAGGACCCGTACGAACCCTGTGTCTAAATTAAAGATTTTGCGATGGCAGCCAGCAAAAAAGTTGGTAGCCCTGCTCTTTTTTTTGTTAAAAGTGTTAAAAGGAAATCCTGACATCGGTCATCTTCTTCCCTTACCACGAGTTCTCCTGGCGAGGTTTGCGGGGAGAGTCCGATTCACATTCACCCCCTCGAGGTCCTCATCCTCAGGGAGGACTGTCAGTACTTTCATCGCGATTGTGTTGCCCGATTGTTTGATTACTTTGACTGTGTGCTCATGGGTGGCGCTAGCGATGTTCTCGCCATTGATCTGAAAGAAGATTTAGATGACTAAACAAGTGTTTACACACAAATACAGCAAGCAGGGGTGTAGCTAGAGGGGGTCAGGGGGCAAATCCCCTCAGAGCAAAAAGGGACAAAACAAATTTTTGCTCTAAAAGGTAATTTCCCCTCTTTAAGCCAAGTTATTGTGGGATCAGATGTGGGGAAAATGCATCTAAGAGGACGTAGATTTTCAATTTTTTTCTAGGGGAGGGCCCCCAGACCCCCTCCAGCTTCACCCTTCAGACACCATCAATTTTGCCCCCTATGCCATAAAAGGTAGCTATGCCCCTGAAAAGACTGCACAGGGTTTAGGCCTACTCTCGCCCCCACAAATATAGACCCTCAAAATTCTTGTCATGAAGTTGAGCCCTGATCATTAATGCCAGACCCCCTCTAGCTTCACCCTCCAGACTCAATCAATTTTGCTCCCTAAAGGCCTGTCTACACGATCATACATTTGTTCAAAACATCATCATACATTTGTATGATGATGTCCAAGCTTGTGTGTCGATTTCTGTCTTGTGACAATGCAGCTAAAATTTTGAACATCATCATACATTGTTCAAAACAGCATCATACACTTGCATGATGATGTTCAAGTTTGTTGTGGATTTCGATCTACAGTCCAACATTCA
>NMRB01001931.1:62360-74665 GCA_002633025.1 Notospermus geniculatus | reverse complement strand
CCCCCCCCCCCCCCGGCAGAAACCCTGCACAGTTGTCAGATCACAGGAAAGGAAGTATAGGAATCACAAATTTTGGCACAAAACAGAGCAGGACCCTCATGGCAGAGATGGCTCCTAAATCTGGCACCATACCTTTCGGTTCCCCGGGCTGGAAAGTGGAGAACATCCTCATGTCTGATTCAGTGAAATGACGGTGAAGATGGAGCTGTTTGTGTCAGGAACAACCCGACATTACAATAGGACAACATAAATCCGATGTGTCTAAGGGACAAAGGGTCATCGTCTCGTATATAGGCCTAACAAATAGAATTACTTCAATAGTATAAATCCATGAATTCCTGAATACACTAATAAAAGTAATTCATTGGTAAGCTATTCTGTAGGGTCTGGTAATTCCCGTGTAAATACCACAATTGGACAGGTCTGTACACAATACTAGGCCTTTAGGTTTGATATTACAAATGGTATTTTGTAAAGCTATTCTTCTGTGGTGATATCCCACACATCAATAATTGTCACTTTTTTTGTTACAAGAATCAACAATTCATATTGGTTGAGAGAAACATGCGCCATGACCAGCACATCACGGATGAGCTGATGTGTCGAGTAAATGTAGGGCCTACTGACAGACAGGGTTCCTGCAGCTCTGTGTCAATAAAATTTGAGGTCTGAGGTCTGAGGCAGCTGAAGCAATGCCTAGAGTATGGTTGACAACATGAGTTGAACTTGGGACTTCCTGACAATGGTCCAAGCCACTAGATCACTATAGGGCTGTTCAGACGACCGGCAAAAATCCACATGCGATCCGATCGAATCTGATTGTGGTTCAAAACTCTTGCGTGTAAACGCTACCCAATGTGGATTTAAAATGGACCATCAATTTTGCTGGTCCCGAATCCACATTCGACCGCATTAGACCATATACGACCAGATTAAAATTCTCGTCTAAATGCAAATGAGACCAGAATCCGGATTCATCCTGGGTGCGCATGCGCACTGATGTGGTTTTTCTTCCTGCACTGACCGCACTCGCTGTGGAGAGTTCCACTAGGGTAATCTGAAGTCGGAATGTGACCATATTAACATGCGTGTGTAAACGCTACACAAAAACTTGAAACACATCCGGTCCAGAATGCGGATCGAATCTGAATGTGTTTTTTTCGCTTGGTCGTCTAAACGGCCCTTATGCTTCCAATAGTATGAGATCATGAGTGACCCATGAGAATCACATATCACAATCATGGTTAACTCACGTCCAGACTGGTCAGTGCTTGATTCCTGTCCAGAGCCAGCTGCCATGTCAACATAATCCAGAGAAGTTGTCCTTCGAACTATCAGAAGCGTGGGATGGCTTCCACCGTAGTCATCACCAGATTCAGAAATGTATCCCTGGTTACCATCACCAGCATCCGCTGGAGTATCACCACCAACGCCATTGAAGTTTATAACATCCTCAAGATTCATCTCATGCTGTGAGACATTCTGAACAGACTCGGTCCTCGTACCAGCAACAGGAGATCTGTCGATCCAACAACTCGTTAGAGTGCCGTGATTTCCACAATCGTGAATTTCAGCACCAGGAGAAAGTCCCACAGTGTCCTCAACAGATGGACCTCTGCGATGATTGTTCGATGATGTAATCCCGTAAACCACCTGATCAGGGAGGTCACGAAACCGGACACGCTTGGCTCGAGTCGTATCACTGGGTTTGCTTCCATTGTCAGAGTCTTTTTTAACAGAATTCACCTCACAAATTTCAGATACTCTATTCCCATCTGGCACCACAGAAATCTCTCCATTGACGCGACCAACCCCTTCGTTCAACTTGCTGGGAACATCATCACCACAGACTTTGAATCCCGCAGGGCATGTCTCTGGACCAGATTCATCGAGTTTGGTTAGAGCATCCACTGCCTCCTCATCACCATGGCCAGTGTCCGGTCCCACGGATGGCATCCCATCATTTGTGTGATGTTCAACACAGGAGGATTCTGGCTTCTTTCCAATCAGATACAGATGCATGCTGGTAGTGTTGTAGCTCTACAAAGAGTCCACAACCTGAGGTCAGTAACTCTACCAAGAGTCCATAATTTGAGGTCAGTAGTGTTGTAGCTCTACCAATAGTCCCCTAACTGAATATATTTGAAATGTCCATGAACACATCCTGAACTGGCCAAACGATTGCAAAGGAATCCCATGCAGAATGAAATCTGCATCCTATTTTATGCCATGTATCTAATGATCACTGCTAATGAGCAAGAACTAACGAAGACACGATCCACCTGGCCTTAGGTTGCATGTCAGGAAGCGTTTTCCACACTATCCATTAGTAGGGGACCTGTTACCACTAACCAGACGTGATATAACGTCCTACGCACTGTGAAGCGCCATTTCCTTGCAAGGCGTCCTATTACGCCTTACGCAAGCTGAGATGCTTGGGTGTTTTCGGGGGTTCCCCGGATTTCGTAATGACGTAGTAGTATGCTGTACCCAGCTAACGGGTTAATATGTGTTCTTCTCGTTCTGTTACCTGCAGTCTAGTTCACTCACAGTCCCTGATATTTCCTTGAGCAGAGAGCAGCATCCTCTCACGTGGATGGCAAAGCTTGGGGACATAAGCCAGAAACAGAGTCAGACATACTCAAAGGATGCAAAACAACCAGAGAGAATGCGGACAAATCCAAAACAGAGTTCAACAAACTCAAAGTGTGCAAAACCAGGTGCAGTCTTAGGAGCCTGCAGCGAGCACAATCACATGAAGAATATCACAGAACATCCTGTCAAGGGAAGCTTTCTTGAGATGCGCCAAAACGAACGATTTAAAACCCTGAATAGTGGTCGTTAACATTCAGCCAGCAATAAAGGGTTCGTAAGGGTAAAAATAACACGAGGGTGACAACAGAAGAATTAGCTGAAAGGATGTGATGGACCATGAAAGATGCTGGATCTGACCAGACAATCACGACAGTTACATCAGGATGACAGCGGGAGTGGGACAATGAGAGATTTCTAGGAGAGATAGTTCACGATGGCGAAAATCCTTAACAAGGGAACACCTGATAAGGATATAATTTGAAAAATTTTCTGGAGCCTTAGTGCTCGGCTGAGCACCCTGCTTTTTGTGACTTTTCATTTCTAGGTGTCCAGGACTTTTTTTGTGGGTGCCCGAATCAGGTTGTTTCAGTTTTTTTTATGACGGGGGTTTAGTGCCCGGTCGGGCATGTTCTCTTATATATGTATTATTGATTTTTGGTGCCCTGGTCGTCACACAAGGTGCCTGCGGGCACTTGGGCACCCAATTTTTCGAGACCTGGTTGTACATCTTATACCAAGAAGATGTTGCGCTGACAAGCATTCCAATCACTCGCACCCTCGCTGAATCCAAGAGTGTAGTTGAAGGGCATAGTGACCGTAACCTTGATATGTCAAGATGCAAAGGAGGGGTCATCCTGTCTATAAAATATTCACAGAAATCACAGTTTCAGAAACATCAACTCTCTTTGACAGCATTTTTCTTCCGGGCACTCCTGTTTCCCCCTACTTTACATTAGTTGTCCAACACAGTCAATGGCTGATATTTATAAAGCTAGCAAATGGTTTGAATTTTAATTTTGTAGTACATGTACATTTACATTGGACATTGCTGTGAAAATCTTAAGTAAAAGCATTTGCTAACATATGGATACCAGCCAGTAATGCTGTATTCGGTGCTCGGCTCCAAACCTGACCTCAGTTGTATCAAGGGTATGTACACCTTCTGTAACGAATGCTCCAATCCCTGATGACACCACACAATGTGTCGGCACATTCTCTCTTGTTCCAAACTGTGGCGTATTGTGTGTTGGTTTCTGTCCCCTACCCGTCGTTGGTAACTATTCATTATGTAACTGGCATCGAGCTGAGCGGGTTCTCACAGAGATAGTGTCAGATCAGGAGATAATTAATCCGCCCCACCACAACGAAAATAACGAGGCTGAAAGGTGGCTGAAGCATTCATGACTGACTGGCTTTTCAGGCAGAATTCCGCCACTAACGTTTAATAAGTGATAATGTGTCCTTTTTGTGGTCTTTTGTTCCAGGGATGAATCAGTGAGAATCCTGGAGTGACACTGAATTCCAAGTTTCTGAATGTGAGGTCCTGTGTGGATATTTTGCCATATTGAAATCAAGCATAGACTTTGAAGAATAAGATACACGAAACAGAATCAAAGGTTCACTTTTAAGTCCTGGCACTCATCTGGCCAAGTCCTTTTCCTACAAGACCTGCAGTCACTTGATCTTGCATTACAATAACAAATTGTCTGATATTGTCGATAGAGTTCATCTTTTGCTAAACATTAGATTATTCCCTCAGGAGTTCATCTTATTCTAAACATTAGATTACTGCATAAGGTGAGTTAGGCCTGACTAAACCCAATTGATAAGGGTCTTAAACAGCAGGCAATGACTTACTTGTCAATCGTAATCAGCTTTGCCTTCAAATCCACCTCTCTCGTCAAAATGTCTCAAATCCCTAGAGGAGGTCCAAAGTCCTGACAGAATGTCCCAAATCCCTACAGAATGTCCAAAGTCCTGGCAGAATGTCCCAAATCCCTACAGCTCATGTGAGATCAATGGAAGGTAAGCATTTCATGACACAGAAATCAGGGGCGGATCCACGATTTCGGAAAAGAGGGTGTGCACTATGCTAGAAACATTGAAATCTGTGGTGAATTTCAATGATTTGCTCCAAATTTCAGAATTTCATAGTCAATTTCACAGATTTGTTGGCCGAAAGGGGGCGCCCCCCAGATCCGCGCCTGGAAATGTGGATTGAATCCAGTCCAGCCAGACATGGAACCCACACATATGACCTCAAGGTTTCCACTAGACCACAGTCATAGCTTGATGACTGCAGATGTTCAAGGAACAAAATAAGCCGAGAACTTGGGAGACCCTGCGTTCAATCAATCAAGATGCAACAAGTATATGACGATGATCAAGGGCTTACAAAACGAATCTAGGTAAAAAAGGCACTGGAAAAAAAGGCACTGGAAAAAAAAGCACGGTAAAAAAGGCACTAGGTAAAAAAGGCACTGGAAAAAAAGGCAATAGGTAAAAAAGGCACTAGGAAAAAAAGGCACTCGGTGAAAATGCATTGAAGTTAATGATACTATGAGCTTAAAGTCGCTTTATGAAACAGGCCACTGATCATTTGCACCCGACAATCATTTCGCTACCGGTACACAAATGATAATGAGTTAAATCAAAGCTTTTTCAGCAGTCTGCTTCTTTTTGCCAGAGGTCCTCAGGCATGACCCCCTGGCCCCATGATATATATCTAGGGACCAAGACCATCATTGGGCCATCAGAGATTAGACCTACGGCATGACTGCCCAGTGGCTTAAGATGGGACCCCAGCCAAAGACTCCCAAACGTGGACGCAGGCATGCCTTTAAACCACCGAACATGGACTCACGCAAAATTATAAGCCTGAAAAGTGAAAAAGAAAATCAAATATGTTATAAAAAGGTACAGATTGACCAGCATAGGCCAAGACACATTTTGTAAAAAGTGCCTTTTTTTCCTAGTTTCTGTTTTTGGAGTGCCTTTATTTCCAGTGGCATTTTTTCCTAGTGCCTTTATTTCCTAGTGCCTTTTTTTCCTAGTGCCTTTATTTCCTAGTGCCTTTTTTACCTAGTGCCTTTTTTACCTATTGCCTTTTTTTCCAGTGCCTTTTTTACCTAGTGCCTTTTTTACCGTGCCTTTTTTTCCAGTGCCTTTTTTTCCAGTGCCTTTATTACCGTATACCTTACAAAACATACCAACAGTACAGGGAACATTTGTTCAAACGGGCTTGAGTATCACTGAGAAATTAGGGTGTAAATCTGTACTACAAAATGAGCCCTTAGAGCGATAAATCAAGGCCGATGTTCAAAAACATTTTGGTAATCAATCCGCACACATCACAAATCTGCCCTAAACGGGTCGAACTGTGCCAAGAAAGGAAAGTTATGTGAGAAACACTTGTGTGGAGTCGAAATATGCACATTGTGATTGTACCGAAATGGAGAATAAACTGTGAGACCCGAGGGCCTAGCGGGGGATATCCAATATTAGAACAAGATTACAGCGTTTTTATTGGCACCGTGAGGATAAACTCATGTGTTATTGAAACAAACTTAACCCTTTGATACGGATATGGCCAAAAATAAGGCACAAAGTATGACAATGAAAAACAAGTTATTTTATGTGGTTGGAATTCAAGGCAGGCGCGGATCCAAGGGGGGCACACCCGGCCCGTGCCCAGTCTGCTTTGTGGAACATTGTTAAAATTGACTGAGAAATTTCGAAATTTTGAAAAGATGTTAAAATTTGACTGAGAATTTCCACGATGTACGCTGGCTGTGCCCCCTCTTTCCCATGATTCTGGATCCACCCCTGCAAGAAATGGACTCGAGGCAGAGAAGGCGTAGGCCGGGTTCGATTCTTGTTTGAGTTAGTGCTTTGTCTTGTGAAGTGGTCAGAAAGGATTGAAGAACAGTTGTATGACAGGAAGGCTCACACTCGGGGAAATAATGTGAAGCACTTTGAGAGTGCTTAATAGAAAACAGAGCTGTATAGGCCGAAGAGCCAGAGTTATATCCAGTGAAGTGAAAGAGAGGTGCTAGGTATAGACTTAGGCCTATACGGTGTGTCGTAGATGTGGGTGGTACCGGAAAATGAAGATGAAGCAGGTATAAGGTTGATGCATTGAAGCTGGGAAAGTTTGTGAAGATTTGCACTAAATAATGTGTTGCAAGAAGCAAATCGCATCTAGGGGCCTACAGAAAACAAGTGCCAAATTCTGAAATATAGATGAAAAAGAGAAACATGAATTATTAGACTGCTATATATGAGATGATCAGGGGCGGTCCTTGCGGGCGATAATGGTACTAGTGGGGCTTCGCCCATACGTTTCACAGTTCGCCTCAATTCGACTAGGCCATTTTAGAGCGGCGGCACGCCGTGCTGCTAAAAGGGGTGTCGCTGTGCCCTTTTTTAACCCCCTTGGGCGTCGTACCCCTAAAAAAACAATTTTTAAAAGGTTTTAGTAGCCCCAGATCCTCTGTCATGGTCCCTTTTGGTCATATCACCTTAGAAACTGGCTTAAATTGGCTGTTAACTGAAGTTATAGAGACCTTTTTAACTGACAAACTTCTCAAATTCCGTTAGTAGAAATGTTGCGAATGAAAACTGCCCTTTTCTGGGTTGAAGTGCCCTTTTCACAAAGTTTGCAGTGTGCCCTTCTGAAATCCTAGATATAACCCTGAGAGCTCCAAATTACATGTACATGTACACTAAATTGCAACATGGGGAAGATGGGGATTTGGCCTAGTGGATAAAGCATGCTGCCCCTGAGTGCTAACGCGAGGGTCCGTGGGTTCGAGTCCGGTGGGAAGCTATGTCTTTCACCTTAGAAACCCCGTTGCCAAACTGCAACATTCATGTTACCTGAGAGAGTGGCAGCTATTGTCAGTGCTTCACGTTTGAAATCTGCAGGAGCTCAATCAGTTGAGCTCCTCAAAGGCTTGAGGAGAGCTGTTCACACTCGTGAAGGAGAGCAGCGGGCTCTTCACACTCGTGCCCGAACTTCAAGGATGCCAAGGAACGCAGTCAATCAAGCTCCACGATGCAGGGGAGCAAGTGTGATTGCACCCGTCTTTCGTGAAGCACTGTATTGTAGGCCTCAATATCTGGGACACGTCAGAACTACGTTTTCAAAAGAAAGCACATCATTTTCATGTCGCTCGACTGTTTTAACATGGGTTAATATAAAACACCCCCAAGGTATCCGTTCACCTATATCACTGATAATACGATGACAATCCAAACGATTGAGAGACAATAGAAATGTGTGGATGGAGAAAATCAGCAAATATTCCATACATTCCAGGGTCGTCAAAATATACACAATCTAATTCATGTTTTTCTTTCTTTTGGCAAGAGATTTAGCAAGAGAATTATATATCATTTCTATTCGTTCACAAAACGGATATGCAATAGTAATACACACTGAGCCAAGGCTCTACTTTGCGACAAGTGCAAGTCACAATCCTCATGCAGAAGTAGGCCTACTTTCTGACACTTTCAGAGATATCGCTGTGGGGACGCAAGAGATTTAGCGAGAGAATTATATATCATTTCTATTCGTTCACAAAATGGATATGCAATAGTAATACACACTGAGCCAAGGCTCTACTTCGTGACAAGTGCAAGTCACAATCCTCATGCAGAAGTAGGCCTACTTTCTGACACTTTCAGAGATATCGCTGTGGGGACGCACGGTACCCTAAAGTCCGTGGTAAGGGAGGTCAAGGGGCTAGGCAGTCTAGTCAAGAGCGAAGGTACTTTTCTCAGGGAGGTCCAGAGGGCAGCCATCTTTGGCTTAGCCATGACCATCAAGCCCGCCATCTCGCTCAGTGAGTGCTCAGGAACTGGCAGTAGATCATCAACCGCCAAGGCAGACACTGCAGGACACATAGACTCTAACAGGGTTGCAAAAGTGCAACAAGCAATGCAAGGGGCAAGCAACAAGAAGCTCAACGACCGTCTCTCACTCATACCCCACCCGGGTTGCATGACCTGGGCGGTATGGGACCTCGGGTGCACCAAAGCAATGCCCAAAGACCACCAGAGACGAAACTGGAATAATGGATTGCAGTTGTGATAGTTTTTTGTCCCAATAAAACATACAACATGCTGACGGGACCTGTTGGTAAAGTCGCCCTTGAATCTACATTCTAAACCACCTTGGTCACAGTGAGCCTTGTTTACAATAATAATGCATTAGCCTCGTTTTAACCACACCGTGCTTTAGTGTCGCAACCAAACCTGCGTCCATCATTGTGTTTCTCGCTTCGAGCATTCAGAGAGGCAGTGCAAATAATATGGGCGAGATGGATACTCAGTGACCTCGGATGGAGCTGTCATTCCGACCTAAACCCTCGGCGAAGCGCCTCGGGTTTAGGTCTGCATTTTACATGTAGCTTCACCCTCGTGGCTTTGGTGAGACGACCAATACCTCCAGTTCGGTATCAATTCCTTAAACTAACATTTGAGGCCACCACCTGTGAGCAGTCCTAGAACATCGCAAAATTTGACGTCACAGAGAAGAAATGCACGCGCCATGGTCATCAATAATGACGCGAGGCCATTGCTTATGCCTCTGATGTCAATTCTGTGTTCTTCTAAGACTGCCGCTAACTGGTGGCAGCCTCTAGTAAGTATACAGTATAAGAAAATGCCGGTTAATGGCTTCACGGTCGTGAATCCTCGGGAAGCCTTTGTTAACCGGCATTTTTCGTATACCATATACTTCTATGTAAAGGAAGCCTAACGGCAGTAAAATTTCCCATTGATAAAACAGCTACAAATGTCACTTACATTTAGCTCCTCTGAGAACAAATCCAAAGCCTTTCTTGCCCTTCACAAGCACCACTGTCCGCGGCCCTCGGTTGCTGAAACACACAAAGAGAAATGTCAGGAAACTGCATTCTGTAGGTTCACTGGATCGGTTTACCAACGTCTGATCAGGGGCGTAGCTAGCTTTTATGGCATAGGGGAGCAAAATTGATCGAGTCTGAAGGGTGAAGCTGGAGGGGGCCTGGGGCCCTCCCCCAGACAAAAATTGAAAATCTACACCCTCTCAGATGCATTTTCCCGACATCTGACTCTACAATAACTTGGCTCGAAGAGGGGAAATGATATTTAGAGCAAAAATTTGTTTTGTCCCTTTTTACTCTGGGGGCATTTGCCCCCTGCACCCTCCCCTCCCCCCTGCTAGCAATGCTCCTTCTGATACCATACATAACTAGAACTGTGAAATTTGCTTGACAGCAAATTTGATGGTCCCTACATCAGAAAATGGAAATTGAGTGAAGAAAGGGCAAGGAGGGGTATGACTCTG
Organism: Notospermus geniculatus; assembly: GCA_002633025.1. NCBI lineage: Eukaryota > Metazoa > Nemertea > Pilidiophora > Heteronemertea > Lineidae > Notospermus > Notospermus geniculatus. The sequence continues at coordinate 64,737 of NMRB01001931.1, read as the reverse complement.
TAGCACAGCAGTCAGATTCTTGGGGTTCCCATCCTCCTGGAATGTCTTCCTGGTGAAGGACACATGCAGGGTAGGCAGATAGAGAGGAAGGGCAGACAAATGAGGGGCAGGGGCGGGGGAGGGCAGTGATATCAAGATGGTCCCTACATTGATAATGTAGGGACCATAAGAACTGACAGAAGGTACTTACTTCTCCAACATAAGGGCTGCTAATGTATTCCTCCGTATGACAACAGATCCACTCGCTGGGTTCTGTGGATCTGAAAGAGATCAAAGGTGATTATAGGTTATAGATCATTGATCCATCTTATATAGGTCACAGAAGGATCCATGTTACAAGCATCTTTGATAATCGAAGGGCGATCTGCTCACCACTGCGTTACATCGCACATCACCCTTCGAGTAATAGACCCGTCCGTGGCGTATCTGGGCACGATGCCAACTTTACCGGTCGACCAATCATATTGCACTTTATATCGGGTCTTCGGCTACCACTATTTGTACATGTACCACGAGGAAATTTTACAACACCGGTTCTGATTGGCCTCCTCTTCAAGAGGCAGTGGATACGCCGCGGACCGGTCTATTTCTCGAAGGGTGATGTGCGATGTAACGCAGTGGTGAGCAGATCGCCATTCGATTGTCGAAGATGTGTTACAAGTAGCGTGTTCGATTATTTGCACCGCACTTGGGGAAGCTCGGATATCGTGCATTGTGGAGCATGCGCAGTGAGGCCGAGTAAACGAACAATGTCACGCCTGGTTAGAGTAAAGTGTCATGGCGTAAGGGCCAAGTAAACGGCGTGAGGCGTGAGTTGTGACGTCAGAGCTAACCAGAACGCTGTGGCGCTTACTCGGGGAATCTTGGCGCTAGTAATCGAACACGCTAAATGTCACAGAATCATCCATGTTACATACATGTAGGTCACAGAATCCGTGTTGCAAAGGTCACAGAATCCGTGACACAAGGATCACAGAATCTGTGTTACAAAGGTCACAGAATCCGTGTTAAAGGTCACAGAATCCGTGTCACAAAGGTAACAGAATCCGTGTTACAAAGGTCACAGAATCCGTGTCACAAAGGTCACAGAATCCGTGTTACAAAGGTCACAGAATCCATGTTACAAAGGTCACAGAATCCATGTTACAAAGGTCACAGAATCCGTGTTACAAAGGTCACAGAATCGTGAAATATGTCTTGAAACTGAAGAGATTCGGGTGGAGAGATTGATCTCGTGTACCTGTAGAGAGAGGGACTTCATGATCTGAAGACTTTTCAGACATAATCCTAGGAAAACAAAAATGACATTTCAGACATATCCCAAGGAAAACTGAAATGACATTTCAGACACATCCCTCGGAAAACCGTGTACGACCCCGGGACACAACCTACACCTGAAAACTGACATATCAACAATACCGTAGGGTATACAAAATGTTCTCTTAAAGGCCTACACAATTTATTACATACATTTCTAAATATACTACTCAAGGCCTATTAAACTGTAACCAATAACTCTCAAAATATTGACACACTCATGTAAGAATACTTGAGCATTATAAACAACCAGTTATTGCTAGAACAAGAAGCCTCCTAGAAACACAATATAATTCTCCACGTAAATCCTCCCCGACTCAACTTACTGATACATTTTTTCTGTTTTCTTTTGAAACTGAAGAACATGGTCCTCTTTCATGTTTGTTCTGATCAAATACTGCGGGAATCTCACATGTATGAGAATATGGGTCACTGTCAGTTCAACCAATGACTCATAGGAGGCAGCACATGGTGTGCTGTGAGAACAGGTGGTTATTTCATCAGATATCTCCATTTAATAATATAATGGACAGGATACTGAGAGTGCTATATATCAGTTCAAATGACCTTCGTGCACATGTGCCAGATAAATCACATGCAGTGTTCTCCACGGGTTTTGGTCTAAGAGGGGCGGCGGTGGGCCTGGTACCGAAGGCACTGCGTGAGGAGCCAAAGGCGCCTTCTGGCGGGGGTGTGGGGCCTTCCCCCAGCGTAATTTGGATGTAAGGTGCTCTAAGATGCGTTTTCTGAGCATCTGAGATGCATAATTGAGCCATCTAAATCATAAATATTAGGGCGGACGAATTTTTAAGAGGGGCGGATGAATTTTTAAGAGGGGCGGGCCGTTTTTAAGAGGGGCGGATTTTGCCGTCGGTATTTTTAAGAGGGGCGGGCCGCCCTTTTTTAACTGGTGTGGAGAACACTGCACATGGAATCGACAGTGAACACAGTTGATTAACAAACGAACCGACACAGCAAAACACTTGCACAGAATTTCATTGAACATAACATCGATATGCCATGAAAAGCTGTCATTCTGTGGTCAGTCGCAGATGTAAGA